>CABFWB010001552.1:0-17868 GCA_902151455.1 Timema bartmani
TATATATATATATATATATATATATGCGCTAATGAGGATAAATTTTATCTCGAATTTTATCTTCCTCATTCTTATTCCATTAGCGTAAATAATATTTGTGTAGCTATAACCTGAACTTAAGCAACTTACTAAAATGACAGGAGAAAAAAAACATATATATATATATATCACAACCTAGGCATTTTGTAACCTCTTAATTTTTGAGCCTCTAAAACACAAGTCAAGAAATCATCCTCCACACACACACACTCAAGAGGACCTATTCAATTCATAAACAGATTGAATTTTTTCACCATGATGTGTTTCGTGAAGAAATAACGAAAAATACTTTAACAATCGACTGGGTTTATATGACTCGCATAATAAAGCATCATGGGTACTTTTGGCAATAGTTGGCATAGTTCTTATGGTTCATCTCTGGTAAGGCCAAAGAAATTTAAAAACTAGACACTGTAATTTTAATAAAATGTGTGCTATTATATTGCAGATTGTGGTACTTTGTGTTTGAATTCAAGGATACAGATCATACTGTTGCAGTGATCAATTGCAGCAATGATGCCAGGAAGAACAGGTTGTTTGAATGGTATGTTTAATAATTTACTAATGTTTAAGGAATTTTCTTATGTTTTATATTATTACTATTACTAAAAATAATGTTAATATTATTAGGGGTATTATTAGTCTTATTAGTAGTAGCATTAATATTATCATCAGCATCATAATTATCACTATCATCACATTCAACACAAGGTTTATTAATGGTCTTAACTGATAGGTAGGTTTGAGGATGGTTGTTTAGAGGGAGTGTACCCGCGACAGCCTGACGAGAAGATTATATATACCTAGTGATAAAATAACACGGGGGGTGGGGGTGGGGGGGGCGACACCTCCTTGTGCACTTAGAAGCTGTGATCTCCCTCTTGCAGCAATCAAGTATGTTATGTGTCACACACCTTAAACTGCATAATCACATGTGTGGGTAGCATTTCACCTCAGAGAGTCAAATAATCCAAGCTACTGAGTAACTAACACAAATACAAGTTTCAGCCGTGCCATTGGGCATGTCAATTAAAATTCAAGCTCATCTAATATGATTTGCCGGTGACAAGGTCAGGTTTCGAATCCTGAGGGTGATTTTCCCTCCAATTTAACACTCCCACACCTCACAGATATGTGTACATTTCCTCTTATTCCTACCATCCTTGTCCCTACTCCATTGTGTAAATATGGATGTAGCCTAAATCACTAGTAAGACATGAACCCAAAAAAAAAAAGGCCTATTAGTTTTTATTTTGTCCCTATGGAGCAGACAACCCATTAAGCGTGTCATGGTGCGACAGCGCTTGGATCCCGATGCTCAACCCCTCCAACATCATGGACTACTTCTCGGAACGCAGCAATCCCTTCTTTGATCGTACATGCAACAACGAGATTGTGAAGATGCAACGTCTCAGTCCAGACCAACTTATGTAAGGAAATAGATAAAACAACACACTCAACACTATCTCAAAAGATTTTTTTTTTCACAGGGCTGTTTTGATACCAATTTCATTACCAATACCATTATTTCTTAAAATAATTAAAATAGAATATGCAGAATTATTAGAAATTGTGTCTGCTATAAGTAAATAGCTATTAAATGTACATAAAATGGTTCAATATAGAGAACTTACTTAAAGTCCATGCAACGTAGGAGGGGTATTGTAATGCTGGGATCACGATCAACTTAACATTAACTTAAAGTCAACTTAACTTAACTTAACGTAAAGGATCTCCTCGTGTTTTTAAATGGAAGCGATCATGATGCAGTTAACTTAACATTGACATGCAATTAACTTAACATAATAGATGTCGTGGGAGGTCTTTTACTTTAAGTGAACGTTATTTGAAGGGTATCACGTGATCTAGCCAGCCAATCATTATGCGAGTGACGTCAAGAGCGCTATTTATTAATTCATTTGTTGGTTTTAAGACCAAGGTCTACTTTTTAGCTTTAGTTTTTGTGATCGGACATTTAATTAAAATAAGCGACACTATAATATCATTATCGAACATAGTTAAAATCCCAAAGCTTTTATTGTATAAAATGGTATAATGTATTGCTTTAAAAAAAAAAAACTTTTATTAAAATATAAATCAACTAACATAATCATGATTGTAAAAGCATTAAAATCAGCTCGTTAATGCTCGTTAATATTGAGTACTGTAAAAATATTTACTTAATAATATACAATTAATTTCACAACTCGTAGTATTATTAGGCTAAAGTAAATTTAGGATTAAACTAAAATAGGAAAGCTAAAGGTATCCAAAAAGTTTAATGATAAATATCTATAATATCGGTAGAAAACGGTAAACATTCACAGATCATAAACACTGATACAAATAGTACAAGTCACAGATAAAACATATACTCTAGAATAGAGATGTTTGGTTCAAGTTGTTACGTTAAGTTACGTGAATCGTGATCATATATCTGTTTTCTAAAGTTAAGGTAACTTTAAGTGAATGTTACATTAAGTTAACGTTAAGTTGATCATAATCCCGGCATATCCGAAGATTTTTATTTCAAACATTGGTTGAAATAAACTAATTTGTGGAAATAGTTGTGATGTTCTTAGTAAGCCCAGTAATATATTATCATTCAAAAGTGTTACTAAACTTTACTTAATAATACTTCCCTAAGGATTAATGTATAGTTAGCTTTTTTGTAACTTATTGAAAAAACAAAAAAAACATTAATAAAACTAACATGCTTTTAGTTTCATTTTGTTTTGTTTTGTTATATTCTCACCTGCATCTTCTTACTGGCCACCAAAATAAATAATTTTTTTATAACCTAGAGAAAGAGCTATAGAAAAATTTTACTTTCAAAATAAAACGTTTTTACTTTGTAAACACATGTACATAAACACAACCAAACACGGTTTGTATGAAGTCATCAACCACTCTTATTTTGTCTGGTTTGCCCATTTTAATTTATGCATAGAAAGCAGCCTTTTAGAATTTCTTGTTTGTAAAGTATTTTTAAGTGAACTACAGACGCTACTGCAAAAAAAAATAGAAAAATCCAAATGGTTATTTTCATAAGTTTGTATTTCAATTATGTAAATACACTTAAAAGAAAAATATAACTAAAAACAAATAGTTTATTGTGAAAGTTTTGATTGCCAAAAGTGACAGTAGCTCCACACATGGTCTTGCAGATCATATGGTTTGGTGAATGAATACATGAGAATAGATCTGGTAACTTTTTCATGCAGTCAGCTATCACCATTCCTACCCTGGATAGACTATAGTAAGCCTTACTCTATGGCAGGGGTCGGCAACAGGTCGACCAGTCGATCTTGCAGCAATTTTTAGTCGATCGCATAAGAAAACTACATGATCAAGAAAAAGGCAAGCTTACATTGCATTATTCCACCACGGTACAGCTTATAAGATAGGGCCATAGTGTAATAAGTCAAGGTAAGACTGCTACCTTTCAGGGTAAACGGAGTTTACATTTTATTTAGTTTATATATTTTATATAAAGGCAGGAATATAAATATTGGAGGAAATATTGAATCTAAGGAATAAATACAAGATGTATAGGTAACATAATATAAATAAAAGTCGAGTGGAGAAACTAAGGGTAATCGCGGGATTATATGTGAATGTAAAAGTCGATTGGAGCTCAAAAAGGTTGCTGATCCCTGCTCTATGCCATTAGGAACTTGAAAATTCATTACCTCACTTACAAAATATGCCACCTACCCCTATGTTGACTCCCCCAAAGTAGACCCTACACAGAGATCCAATTTGGAAACTATTTACTAGCTTAAAAGGAAAATATATGACCTCTATAATATTCTACTATTTTAAAGACAGAACTGCTGTATATATTTCAATTTCATACTGTAAATTGTATTTTGTACTTGTGTAGATTGTCTGTTTTTAAAATCAATGTCAAAATATTTTTTAATAAAACAACATAAAAAAATAAAGTATACCCTGAAGCATGTATGCTAAATTCAAGATTTATTTTGAGAAAAACTAAGTGAATCATTATACAGTATTTAAATTTTCAAAAACACAAATGAAGGATGTGTAGAAACTGTAAGTGCAAAAAAATTTTGTTTTGAATATTTAGTGTCACATCTGAAAAATAATTATTATTACCTGTAACGCCATGGTTAAATCGACTCACTCTAAGGGTTAGGTATTTGGATGTTAAATTATTGGAAATGCACGCACATTAGAAGTGAAATGGTAAGGGGAAACTACGTTAGTATATCATTTGTAGAAAACCACACCTAATATACCCATCAAAGATTAAAACTTCAATCTCTCCCATCACAAACAATCCAGTCTACAACAAGTTTAATGTCTTAGATTGCGTGGTCACTGACACAATCAATTGATGTACACCCTATCTACGGTAGGAGAGGGGGTAAGTAAGTTAGCAGAAGGTACTTTATTGCAAACATTGGCTGAAAGTAACTAATGTCAACCTATCGGAAATAATTATTATCAGATTAGTAATACTATATTATCAAATTTTATTTATAAATAGGTTGACATTAGTCACTTTCAGCCAATGTTTGCGATAAATAACCTTCTGCTAGCTGTCACTCATCTCTCCTACCATAGATAGGATAAAGTTAATGATGTTTTTGTACATAGGGATGTAAACCTGACTCCTCAATTCATAACTCTCATATACCAGCAAGAAAAAGTTATCATATACAAACGAACTTCATTATTCATAATTGAGTAAATTTTTCATGGAGACAATCAGGCTTTTATTTTATTTTTGCTGTTTCACTTGAGTACCAGCAAATTGTAATTTTATTCATCATGACATTTATAATCAAAATCAAAAATGAGTTTTAAGGGTATTTTTTTACTTTGTGAACTTTTAAGTTACACTATTGTATAATAAATTCTCAAAGTAAGGTTGAATTTATGAAAAAGAGCAAAATTATTAATGTTGAGAAACCAAAATCAAAAAATTTAGGCTATAATTTTAGAATCAAGAAAAACAAGAATCATGACATCTCTAGATTTGTTTGTTGTGAACAGCAACATGACGGGTCTGGAATACATCCTTCTTCACGGGCAAGAGCCGATACTGTACGTGATCCGCAAACAGCACCGCTACTCCCCCACTCAGGTGACCCCACTGGCTGATTACTACATCATCGCTGGCACCATCTACCAGGCCCCAGATCTACTCTCTGTAATCAACTCCAGGCTGGTCAGTGGGGGCTTGTAAGCCAAAACATGATAGATACATAAGAATTTATTAGGGTAACTACTAAGCAATAAGAACACGAGAACAAAATTTCAACATCTAAAGAAGAAAAATAAACAACGTCAACAGAAATAACATCTACATAGATACTAAAAAGTCCATAAAACAGCACTAACGACACACATAGATTGAACACATTGGATAACAGTTCCAACGGAACATTCCTGATTATTCGGGAATCATGATTGACACTAACCTACCAGCAAGTATGCTAACCGATAACCTACCTCTGCTGATAGGTTTGATGTAAAGGGATAAGAGCATGCAATTTATTACTAAACTGTCGACCTTGGTGCTCTTGGGGTAAAGTGCTCGCCTCAGGAACCATTGTTCGTGGATTCAAACCCAGCTGGTGTGGACAGATTTTCCTTGAGTGATAAAAATTCTTAGCACAACTTCCTTTAGAGGGGAAGTTAAGACTTTGGTCCCATGTTAATTGTGGCATGTAAAAGAACCCTGGAAGGTAGTGACAATACCTTTCCCAGCAAAATTGGTAGGCCTTTCGCTCTAGCTCATAGTGTTGTGTTGTGTGCTGATATAATCAGTTGCTTCAGGAAGTGAACGTTAAATACCTCAAATGGATGAAAATGAAACACTTACTAAACTGGAGTGTAGGAGATTATCCAGCATAAACATTTTTTAAGTTGATCCAGAAAAATAGTGTGTGAGTCTAAAATTTAAGTTCAAAATAATAACACCTGGACAAGAGTTTTAACCCTGGCCAACTGCTCTACGAACTGAGGTATAGTCAGAAAAAATATATTTATTTCACTGTAACACTCCCATTGTGCATTAATACAGAAAATGCCATAATTTTAAGTCATTTCTGTAATGCATTATGCCCTTTTAGCAACTCGTACTACTTAGCTATATTATACTTAGTGTGATATCTAATGGGCATTTTATGAACCAACTGATTATGTCATTTTATGACTCAAAACTAGCTTTACACTAGAACAAACACGACATCCAGAACCAAGCTGTAAAATTCATCACTAAAAGGAGAAACTCCAATTTAATCAATGATACATTTTAAAAATATACTGGGAATTTTAACCTGGAACCCTTAGTTTAAAACAGTCATTCCCAACCTTTTTTGTTTAGCAGAACCTTTAAAATATTTCATGAAATTTTGGGGAATCCCTACCTGGCTGACACATATTAAGTTTGACAGGAATACATTACAAAATATGAATAAAGTATTTTAAAAGTAAAAAAATTATGGACAATCCAATAAAAAACAAGCTTTGCAAATTCTCACGAAGTCCCGGATATGGGCTTGCAGAATCCTAGTGTTCTTCAGAACTCTTCTTGGTAATCACCTTTTTGAAATGTTTTATGTTGAGCTGATTGGGCTGATGTGTTAAATTTTATTTAGTTAAATGACTGGCAAGGATAAAATCCTGGATGAGTAGTTTTTGAATTACTGTCCAGGTATCAATTTCCTCTACCTACACATTCCCTTCATCAGAATGTAATCTGAACAGATGTGTTTGTTTCAATAGTAACTTAACCTGTACATGTTAATTCACAATGTCGGCATTTAAAGTTGCACCATCTTATTCAGAGAAGTATGTGAGCTAAGGTTTTGATCATTCAATTCAAGTTTGAGCAAGCTTCTTATAAATCTCCAATGTGTCGAGTCGAGTTGAAGTTCAATAAATATGAACTTTGAAATTATAAT
The DNA here is from genome assembly GCA_902151455.1 of Timema bartmani. Classification (NCBI taxonomy): domain Eukaryota; kingdom Metazoa; phylum Arthropoda; class Insecta; order Phasmatodea; family Timematidae; genus Timema; species Timema bartmani. The sequence continues at coordinate 6,981 of CABFWB010001552.1, forward strand.
AGCATTAATAAACCTACAATGGAAAGAAGGTTTGAAAATTAATATCTTACGTTGGTTTGGGAATGTTGAGAGGATGAGTGTGGATCAATTGATGACGCAAATATATGATGGAAGTGTGTGTGTGTGTGGATCAAAAGGAAGAGATAGGCCATGTAAGACTTGGTTAAATGTTGTAGACAAATTTGTGAAAAAGAGAAACGATAAGAGTTTTAAGAATAAAAGACCATGTATGACTCAGTTAATGAATGTTGTTGAGGCTAAGTGAGTATGTAAGGATAGGGAAGTGTGGAGAAAGTTGGTGAGGATGGATTAAGTACAGAATTGTTTTTGAGATATATGTACAGTTTCTTGCCTACCCCATAAGGGAATGGTGTGATTAGGTTTGCATCTAATTTGTGATAATTACTAAATGAAGAATTACTTATGATTCAGTTTGATCTTATTTAGCAACCTTTCAGTTCCCTTTCTGTCCGGAGTGCAGCTGTTTATATAGTGTTGACCTTGATACTATCCCAGAGAGAGACACCTACCTCCTATCAAAGAAAGAAGCTATAGCAGTAGTTTTTAACATCTACAAAGTACACTTTTTCACTAAGATATGATTGATAGTCTTTCTCTAAGCTATGTGTTGTATAAGTACTACAAGTAAATGTCTTTCCATACCATTCCATGTATCATACGTCGCTTGATTCAACAACCAGTATTTCTGTTCAGATGTCTCCTTAATACCCTCTTTATTGGGTTCTTCCCTCCCTCAACACATCTTTATTCACCCCACCTGCACATTTCACAAAAAAAAAAAATCCAGACATGCAGAGAGAAGAGTAACTAATGAGTCATCCGTCACCATAAAAACAATAGATAAAAGACCTTCGGTGGCCGCATGGTCTAAGGCGCAACTCTTGCAATAGACTAAATTGCTAAAGATGGGGAGATTGGGTTTTGATCTTGGTCAGGTGCACTGAGTTTTTTCTAAATGGTTTTTTCCACTCTCCTTCCATTCAAATGTGTGTGCACTTCCTCTAAATTAAACCTTCCTAATCCTTAACACTAGTGTAATTAGTAGGTGTGCAACCTGAACATGTAGTAAGACGCAATGCTAGGGAAAAAAAATAGACCCAAGATAAATTATCTTAAACAACAAGGTCACTTAAACGACTAGGTCAAACCTATAAATCTTTCTAGCTCCAGCCTGAGTGTCTATTAAAAGTAATGCATACTCATCCAAATTCCATCTTTACAGATATCCACAGTGCACCATCTCCAGTCTGCGTTTGAAGAATCAAGCTCATATTCCCGCTATCATCCATCCAAGGGATACACATGGGACTTCAAGGAGCGTAAGGTGCCAGAGCAAGTCACAGTTAAGAAGGAGACCCAGGCTGAAGTCCCAAGCTCTAAATTCCAGAGGGAGAGAGTAGATCAGTTGCTGGGAGAACTCGTTCGCAAGTTCCCACTGCCAATGCCCACTCAGCAGAAACCTGTCACAGGTTTGTTATTTTATTTATAAAATACTCACAGTTTTTTCTAGGGATGAGTGAAGTTCACATTTTATGTTCTCACGAACCGTCAGGTAAAGAAAGTATTGTGAACGTCAAAAAAATTGAATTCGAGATTTTTATGGATACCAACAATTCATGACCCACTAAACACAAATAAGTGATTTTTGCGATGCTGCATGTCTGTATCTCAGCCTAGAGCCAAAACCCTTTTACCAAATTGTGCTGAAACTTAGTAGCTAGGGTTTTCATAATGTTCCTTCAAGGAATTTTTTAGATTAGATAAATAGCCCTAATATTAAGGCCAGTTTACTAAAGGGCATAAAGAGAAAAAAAACCATTTTCTCAAAATCTGCTCTAACAATTTTGATTAGAATTGGTATCTAGGTACTGTTTAACACTACAAACAAAATGGCACATCCCATTTTTCTGAGAAAATGACTTTGAGTGTTTTTTACATGAGTGGCTATCTCTAATTTTAATCATATCTCTGCAACTCTTTGCGATACAAAATAACTTATCTTGCACTGTTGTATTACTAATAGGATTAAAAAACTTTTTTTGAAATATATTTTTATAAAACCAATTTATTCTGGTCTACTGACCAATACATTTTTTTAAATTTATGACTGGAAAATTGATTATATGGATTTTGGTGAAACGAGACATTTCTTTCTTTTTAATATGTTTTTCTAACAGTGTAAATTATTTTGTTTACGCTCTTTGGTTTTTTGCCATTATGTTTATGCAACAATGAATATTATTTTATTTCACATTTCTTAAGGGTTATACAATTTAGATAAAGGAGTGAGAAAGACTGTGTGGTATACCACACCATTTATTTTTATTCTAAACAAAGTCAAATTGAAGTTTAAATAATATTTTTTATGGTTTTATCTTTCAAAAAAATTCTAAATTGTGGATATTTATCTAACTTTAGACACTAAATCTTATTTACAGAATGTTCTATTGCCAACATATTTACCAAATTGAGTTATCATAAGATGCAATTCAATTACTACATACTTCTAGTCAACTTAACATCAATTTATAATGCACACTTTGTTTACCTTTTAAGATAGCACGCTTACCATGATTGTTTATACTTTGGTCCATTTTATATAATAGGGTCATGTGGAGCCCTTCAAAGTAAGACTGAAAGATTTCATCATAAAATTAAATGTATACATAAATGTTGTCTAGCTTTTAATATTATTATTGGCAAAGCTTTGTATTTGTCGAACAGGACATTTATTCCCCCTAAATTGATATTTAAGCTGACGAATATTGTAAAGTGGTTAGAGATTTCACCCCTTAACTCTCAATCATTACAACGGTTATTTATTTTCTATGATTATTTTTATTAATCACTGAAATTAATTTGTTTATTACTACTTGCAAATGCCATAATTTTTTATCATCTCCAAGGACATTTTGACATTTATTTTGAACACTAAGGCCCAATCTTACAATGTCACGTTAAAGTAATGACAACTCCAAATTGCAAAGTGAAACCATTGAAAATAATGTACATATTTTTAATAGGAAAGAAGAGCCTGTAGGCCTAAGACAAAATAGTTGTAACAAAAGTCAATACCAGAAATTAAAAACCTCTGCCCCATGTCGTACGACGACTTAAAATCACCCTCTACAAATTTGCCCAAAAGAAATGGTGGCGTCCCAAATTAAACAGCTATATTAAATAGAAGGAATAAATTTAACATAATTATTTTATTATCATCTCTGTGTTAAACTGGGAGTAATTTGTTCTTTAAAAAAAAATTTAAATGATTAGGATTGAACACGAGTCGCTTTCTTGGCAGTCTGACGCCGTACCATGTTTGCCAAAGAAGTACATACTGAATACATGGAAAGTTAGAATTATAATACCACAAATCTATGATTAGGTGATCATTGGTGAAACATATATTTAATTACAGGTGGACAATATTAAAAGCAAGAGAATTCATAAATAACTGTCCAAAGTTTCTAAAAATAATAATATAACCTCACTTGAATAAAACCAATTGCCATAAAACAATATGGCGGAATGTTTGTAAGTTAATGTGGACGTTAAAATGCTAACCAGAAGGTAGACCTCACGTTAACTTTACGAGCACTTTAACGAGGACGCTAGCTCTAACCAAACATTGTAAAATCCAAAGTAGTGGTTGTTATCGCTTAACCGCATGTTAAGCCCTAACGAATAGAATAACATGACATTGTAAGATTGGGCCTAAGACTTCTTTGTAATTATGTGTAACGTTATTTGCCACACTACCATGTATTTCCTTATATTTCTCTAATTTTTGTAAATAGTGTCCAATTTATTTTCATTTTAAATGATGCATGTCAAAGTTTGGCCACAGCTAAACGCGCTAAATTGTCAGTGTGACAAATAATACTCTTTACATCCATTCAAGGTAAAAATGGAATGAATAACGCCTAACACTGTTTTAAATAATTTAAATAAAGAATTTTGAGCTAAGGAAGAACGCTTTTTACTAAACATATTAATTATCCTTCTAAGAAATTTGTTGACGCTTCTTTATTTATTTTCAATGTCGGCCATGATTTATTTCAAGGCATGCGCAGATCTGTTAAACAAGTGAGTGGCGGGTCTCATGATTGTAAAAGAAATAAGAAAAGAAAAAGATGTGATAAATACCTCCAAACTAGCGCGCATTTCAATTTTGACAGATGGAAATAAACATTTTAATTCTTTTAAGAAATATTTTTCATGTTTATTGATATATATTTCACTTTTTATATTAAATTTGCATTTTATTTTATATTCATCCCTAGTCCATAGCCAACATTTTATCTTTTGTTTTAATGTATTAGTTTTCTCTTTGGACTTTGAAGAAAATATAACTTTTTAAATTTGATTCATAGAACACTTTTTGAAGAAGATTAGGGTCTTCTTCCTTGGTGTCATTTTAACATGGAACAAAATCTGTGTGGCTCCTAACTAGATTTAATTTTAAAGTGGAACAATGGCTTGAAAGTAAAGTGCAAGTACACATAATGGAAAGTTAAGTGTTTGGGGGGCGAACTAGAGACTGTTTATTTCTTTAAATTGTGGAGGAGTTGGAATTAATAAAAGGAAACAAATTTCAAAAATTTGTGCTGTTTCAACATGGACGAATTCATTGGTGAGATCCAGCAAATCTTCAACTTTAAATATATATTTTCTCTCTCTTTTAATCAAGAAACCAGGATTTATGTAAAAACTTTCAGAAAAGACTAAATATATTCAGACTCTTTATCTATTCCAGAGAATTAATTAATATTTTATTTTATGTCAAAATATTAATTCTATTGATTTATTTTTCTCTTTCCTCAACAATACTACTTTTTTTTTGTCTTACTCAAAACTATAATTATATATTATATAATTTTAGCCTATATTATTTCTTCGTTTACTCTAGTATTATATATTCTAAACTCCTAAATTTAACCATGTTCGGAGATTGTTATTTTAGTTGATTAATTTTGTTTAAGAATATATGTAATACCATTTATTTTATTTTTATTTTGTCAGATTAGAATTATATTTACTCGGAATTCCATAGGTAGGATTGGGATTTGGTAAAGAGGAAACAATAATAATAATAATAGTAAACCACAAAAGCTTCAATAATTGTCTCTTTTATATATTTTTTATTGTAGTTTAAATTAGTACATTTTATTTTAATGATCCATTTTATTTCAATTGTTCATGTTTTATTTTAAGTATTTTTTCAACTCTTGTAATATTTCTTAACATTCTGGTAATTTGTATTGAGTTGGCCATTTACTAGTAACTATCTATAGACATAAATGTACCAAATAGTTGGAATCAATAAAGTTTGATAAGAAGGTAAGACCTACAAATTACTAAAAAAAGGTGTAGGCTAGAACGTTTTTACATTATAAACACAACATATTTCAGTAGTTTTCAGGGCACATTAGGCCTATCTACAGTAAGAGAGTCAATATCCGGTTAGTATTTTTATGGCAAACCTTGTACTAGAGACTAGATTACACACAAGCTATTTAAGACTGTTATGTAATTTAGTATAGAGGGGCCAACCAACCACCTGGTACACCAAGTCACATGCTATTTTGGTTGAATGGACGATAGCTGAATCCCATATCTTGATTAAATATATAGCCATTAGTTGTACTTATGTTACTCAAAGGTTAACCAGACATTGTATAAATAACTCATAAAACTTGTTTTACTTTCAGACACTGTTGAGGTAAGGACAGAACCCCGTGTGGACATCAAGACCGAAAAACCAGACACCCCTCGCAACATGAAGCCACCACCAGAGAAAAAACCAAGACTTAATTAAAGAGCCATCTTTACCTGTGTATTAATTTTTGAGAATGTTACTCAGGTAGTTCATGATAAACAAATTATCATACAGCAAAATATGATGCTGTAAGAAAAAGCAAACAAATGTGTCTAGCTTTGTACTATTTCTATGATTTATGTTCTTACAGAACTTAACACTTTCCCAGACATGACACCATGCCAAAACACATACAATATTTGACTGCTCTTGGTGTTTTACTATGCAAAGGCATGGTCTCTAGTTATTAATGCTATTGCCATCTATTGGGAAGCATTTGAGAACGTGATATGTGAATCCTCATTTATTATTTTTGACAAAAACCACAATATTCTATTAATAAAAAAATAATTGTTTTTATCAATCAAGCTATTAATGCTTTTGGTGAGAAAGATTTGATAGTTACATATTAACATCAGTGTGAAGCTAACTTAAACTGCCGGTCAGGTCCGGATATTATTTAAATGCTAAGGAAAGGGTTAATCTAAAACAACCTGCTATTACATGCTTGGGTGTTTGCGGCGAGCTGAAACAATTATTTTCTCATGATGAAGCAGGAAATATTGATAGTAAAAAATAAAAGGGACAGATACAATGTCAGTTGAGTGAAAATAAGGAATACAATTTTATTGACAGTATTTTGGTCTTTTGGTCAAGTGCACTTGGAGACGTTTTTTCTATCCTTGCTCCAGACAATAACTAGTGTGTTTTCTTTAAAAAACACCATTCTGTTCCATAGAATTTGTGGATAGCCAAAACGGGAAGTAAAACATTTAGCACTAAAAATTAACATTGTTCCTCTTTTCATAGTGATAGCCATATTTTGTTTGCTCCTTTATTTGTTTCTGTCCAAGACTGTTTAATTTAGTTAACATATTGTAAATCTATTAATAAATTTAGGTTTTCTTTATAGAGTTATCAGGTGTCTACTGGGTCACTAAAGTCACAAAAAAGTTACTAATTGCAAAAAAAAGGTCACGAATTTTCAATATTTTGGCCATAAAGTCACGAAAATATTTTTGATTGAATTTTCCGCGAACATTTCAAATGTCGAGCCACCCACTACCCGTGATGCCATGCGCTAGCCACAAGCTACCTGATTGTTTTTACCGTGATACCAAGGACAAGGTTAACATTCGCCATCTAGGCATCTAGTTAAAGTTTAATGTTGTGTGTAAGTGCATTATGCTTAGTATATATATATATATCCTCTTTAAGGAAGTTGTGTTGCACGTCTCACTCTCCTCCCTGATGAGTTCCGGTAGAATGAAACCTAGGTTGGGGGATTGGGCGGTACCCGATTGATTTTCTTCAAGAGGCATTGTACATTGGCGGCAATGGATAGTGTGAACCTTGTTCTTTTCATTGTAAAAAACATATTGTGTTTGTCCCTTTTATATGTTTGTATCCACCTTTCCTGTACCACCTTCTAAATATAATATTAATAAATTTAAAAATATATATTTAGGAATATTCATAGTTTTGTAACTATGTAGTTCAATTTTTTTTATTAGTATTCCAATAAAACTATTTGTACAAATTATATTAAAATATTTATAAAAACACTGGTTGTCTATAATTATCTAGAGCATCCATGGTTGGAAGAGCAGAAGGTTCCTTATTGCAAACATAGACTGAAAGTGACTAATGTCAACCTATTTGGAAATAATTATTTGCTTTATAATGCTATTTTATCAATAAAAAGTTTTATCACTTAATACTTATTAATACTTCCTTAATACTGTATAATTGGTGTTTTCATAACTTATTGAAAGAACAAAATTTATTAATAAAACAATAATTTTTGGTTTTGAGGTTGTTGCACCACAAGATATCGTAGTATATAAAATAATAAACTAAAAAGTATAATATTCACACTTCTCTCTTATTATTACTGGCCACCAAAATAAAAAAATAGTTTTTATAGCTAAATATTAGTTTAAAAATAAGAAGCATAAGAATACAATTGCCTTGATGGTTTGTATGTCATCAACTGCCTTTGTTTAGGCTGGTTCGCCATCTTGATTTCAGAAGAGCGCACCACATTTTAGAAGCTCTCGCTTGAAAAGCATTTTTAAGTGAATCATAGAACCCGCTTTCACAAAAAAGAAACATTCAAATGGTTATTTTCACTAAGTCATCTTTCAATACTGTAAAAATGATTATGTATAATAAAACATTGTAGAAACACTGTACAATAATGTAAAGTAATTGATAGTGAAGGAAGCCAACTTGAAAGGATAGTTAGGTTAGGACTAGATTGAAAAACACACTTCTCTCTCCAGTTCTGCTCTTCTCAAACTATTGCACTATATTACACTTCACACATTGTTGAATTTTCAGAGTTATTGCTTTATCATTAGAAGAGACACACAACAAAGATAGGCAATAAAACTACATATTTCTAGAATGATTTGAAATATGTAACTGAAAACTTGCAATGGTGCCAAATTGATGTAACTAAATATGGTTTGAAAAGAAAAAATAGCTTGCTGAGGATTAAAAATAACTTTAAAACTAACAGGGACTATACTTGGGGAAAAAAAAGTTTGATTTAAAGGCTATGAAACAATTTTATTTATAGGTTTTTTTATCTCAGATTTAAACCAGGGGGTAGTATGGATTTGGTTACCTACTAAAAATGGTTAGTAATTTAGAATTGAATTTTTGTGTGAATATTCTGGCTACCAAAGTATCAGTAAATCAACTTATGGTATTGCAGATCATATGGTTTCGCAAATGGAAGCATGGTAACTTTTCCTAGCTGTCACATACCACCTCTCCTACTGTGAATGCCCTATGCTTCTTCACTTCATTGTTAACCATGAAAATATCATGATTCTTATTTTTAATTTCCACCCATTCCCAATTCTTACAGCTTTATTTTGATTTATTGATTCTAATTCCTTAAATAGGCCGATTTATGTGCTACCAAATGGATTTCTAGCCTTATTTTTTTTTTTATTTGCCCATCATTTTCTCGATGAACTGTTTTGCCAGTGACTAGATGAAGTTTGAATCTCTGCCAGTTGTACTGAGGGTGGTTTTTCCTTAATGTTTTAAAACATGCACAAACCCAGGCAAATTTTTAAAAATAAATAATCTTAAGAATTAGAAATGGATGACGTTACTGTGCACTCAGACTCTGACCAAAGTGAGGGTAGTGATTATTTTACTGATTACTCCATGCGTAGTTCAGCATCAGAAGAAGAAATTACAGTTGGGAGTTGGGTTTTAGTAAAATAAGGAGAAGTAGTACTTTGTTAGTCAAGTCAAGAATGTTTTACGATGTGATATTGAAATATGTTTTTTATAATATGTGGGAGGGCAAAGATTTAAATGGCCAGAAAAGGAAGATTCTGATATCATTCTAAGGGCCGGTCTAATGGCTACAGGCTAAATATTGCTATTGGGAGTTAGTGTAATAAGGCCTGGTTGCACGGACAAAAATCAGTGACTTGGTCATAGATCAGATGAACTGGATGTTGATCTCCAATTAGTTTCTCAAACCTAATTTTCAGTTGCACCACTAACAATTAGGACCTGCTACGGTGGCTGCATGGTCTAAGGCACTACTCTCGCAATAGACTAGACTGCTGATGTCGAGGAAAGATCATGGTTTGATCCTGGTTGGGTGTACTGAAGGTGGATTTTCCTTAGATATTTCCCCTCTCTCTCCACACAAATGTAGATACACTTACTCTAAAGTCAACCGTCCTCATCCCTAAGTTGCTACCTGGTAGCACTAGTGTCACTTACTACCAAGCAATAAACTGATGCAAATAAATGAACACAGACCAAAATAAGCATAAAGGTATTTATTTATTCAACAACAAAGAAACAAACTCAGAAGTGGTTTTGGCCACTACAAGAACATACTACAATATACAGCCCCACAAAATTTACATGAGGAAGTCAACCCAAGACCAAAATAAAAACGAAATATATAATGTGAAAGGCATAGAGCACTGAAATACTAAAAGTCAGAAAAGCTAATATGTGTTGCGAACCTGGTAGATAAGCTCCTGATTAAATGTATAAATTTAGAGAATATTTGCTACAAGCAAGATGGTCAGAATGGGCCCTTTTGAGGGCCAACCTCAACTTATCAAACTTTAACAATGAGAAAAAGGGATGAGGTCCAAGAAAAAGATGTATCAAACTTGAATAATTTTTAAGTTAAAGGTGAAGATGGAAAAGACTTAAGTTAAGTATCTAAAAAAGGTGGCTTGAAGATCCTGAGGAAGAAAATTATGACATCGCGGCAGCGAAGTTTATCTTACATGCAGAATCTAGGAAGTATCACATCATCGATCCAAGGCAGCAAGCGAGTGTTCTATTTTTGCTCAGATGAGGCCTGGTTACATCCCTAAGGTGTGCCCACAGCCCTAGCCAATGAAATCACAGAGATGCACAATTTACCCGAGTTTTTTTTTTGTTATGAAAAAATCCACTCAGTTTCTAGGAATTAGCAGATTGGTGGTTCAGGCCTCATAGCATATTTTGGGTGTCAAAAAGTAGGAAAAGTAGGGCATTTTGATGAAAAAGTAGGAAAAGTAGGACTGCCAATTTGATCAAAAGTAGGACATGTTAAAAACACTACATTCACCTCAGTGCTAGAATAAAATTTATTATTATTATCATCATCATCATCACCGCATCTTACTACCCGTTCAGGTTGTATGCACTTACACTAATGTGCAATAGGAGGGTGATTGTGAGATGAAATGGAGGATCTACAGTTTAACGTGGAATCCGAACCACGGTGGAGGCCTGGCATTCCTTACATTCACAAGTTGTGATTAATACACGTCTTGTCAGAGGTGAAGGAAGGGTTTGGCAATCAGATAAATCTGTGCCGGAACCGAGGTTTGAGCCCCGGACCCCTAGCACATAAGTCCGACACCTTACTCCTAGACCACCAGGTCGCCAATAAATTATTAAAAACCGATGTTTTTATGTTATTGGGCCTGTAGCAAAAATAGGAAAAAGTATTTTATAAAAGAAGAGAGGAGGAATGCTCAGCCATCATCAACCCCTTGCAATCCT
>CABFWB010001552.1:18963-153154 GCA_902151455.1 Timema bartmani
ATTTCCATGGGGTAGCACAAGGATAGCTTTAACGAGCCTTTTAATTTAGCCCATTCTAGTTGGAAATAGTTCATTATAACACTATCTCCAAAAACAATTTTATAACCTTTGAATTTCAAAGACACTGTACAAGCTTTTGGGCACACATCAAATTTATTCAAACAGTGACACATTATGATACGATATTTTGTTTTGCTAATTTACCAGCAAAAAGGAAAATCCACACTTAAACCTTTACAAACCAAACGGTTTCTTTCTTTTGGTGGTCAAAAAGTAGGAAAAGTAGGAGTTTTTCCTCAAAAGTAGGACAAAAATGAGCCCTGGTGGTTTCTAGTAGACCAATTGGAAACAACTTTTCCGATGGTGGCATCACTGGCGGAGATCAGGTGAACCTCTCTTAGCATGACTTGTTCATGAGTACGGGCGATGAAGCAGCCCCGGCCCATCTCCCTAAGTTGTCAGGCTGTAAGAGGATGTGAAGAGCACACTGGCTCACAGATGAAATGGTGTGATTCAATCCTTGGGGCATTCACATTGCAACAAAGTCATTAGAATAATTAGTACATACTAAGTATATGACCTGAATGGGTAGTAAGATACAGTGTAAAAAAATTAAGACATGATTGTCAATCAAATCTCCGGTCAAGCTAACCAGCAAATTCTCTTCCAACAGCTGTTTGACTCTCCAATGACATGTTGATGAGAGAAACATGACCTAATATGTTTTAATAAAGTTTAATTTTTTTTTCATTCATATTTAAGTGTTCAATAAAAGTAAAATGTGTTTTTTTATATATTTATTTTGAGTGTGATTTATTTTTAACAATAGTAGTATAAATTATGGTGTCTTCAGTTTTAAGTTTTTCAGCTATAAAACGAAGTTATAGAAGATTTGTTTCTAAACGAAGTGTTGTGGAATTTTTCGAACTGGCGAGTAGTGAAAGCTATTGTGGGGTTTTATAATCATGTTCTATTTGTTTTTGTTTTGAGAACAAAAGAATTTATGAAGTTAATAGTGGTAAGCGTTAACAGTATTACAACACATATCTTGCACCACCAAGCGCTGGTTGCAAGAACAATAGGAAGTGATTTGAAAACAGTACATGACCAAGTTGTGAAAATGGCGAATATGAAAAGTCGACCATTTAAGTCACATTTATTTGCAATGCTTTGTGAAGAAATTGGATCAAAGTGTGTGAACCCTATTATGCACACAGAAATTATATGACTCTCGCAAGGAAAAGTGTTGTGCCATGTGTATAAAATTGAAAGAATTACTTTTCTATTCTCTAAGGGTAAGACACATTCTGTGAATTACTATTGAATGAAAGCTGGTATGCAACGTTATCATATTTTACGGATATATTTGAACATTTAAATAAAATAAATTGTAACATGCAAGGAAGAAGTGAAAATATTTTGTTTTCTGACTAAATTAATTTTCTGAATAAAAAGGTAAGGCTTTGGAAGAGAAAAATAAAAGGTGGCCACATGGAAATGTTTCCAAATGCATATGCAACCAAAATATATGGCGATAGAACATCTTGTTTTTTAGCACCTCGAGATGATGGAATAGAAAATACAGCAGTAGTTTCCTATAATATAAACAGAGGAGTAGAGCTGAGAAAAGTAAAGAACATAAAATATCTTGGAAGTGTGATTGAGGAGAAAGGTGGAAGTAGAGAGGATTTAATGAGAAAGAGGACAACGGGGAGAGTTCTCTAGGTGCGTATATGAGACCTGCTATGGAGAAGGGAATTGCTCTTGAAGTGTAAGGAAGTGCTCTGCACAGCGTACTTTGTACCCATTGTCACATATGCAGCAGAAACATGGACATTGAATGTAAGAAAGACTAGGAAAGTGGAGGCCATGGGAATGAAATTTGTGAGGGTCATGTTAGCTATCACAAGGAGAAACAAGATTAGGAATGAAGTTATCTGGGAAAGAGTGGGGGTATAGAAAATACATTAGATAATAGAGGAAGCAAGGCCACAATAGTTTGGTCATGTAATTTGGATGATATAGAAGAAAATATCAAATAGAATGATGTACGTGGATGAAGTATATTGGAAAAAGACCGCAAGACTAATAAAGAAATGAAAAGATTAGATAACATATCATATAGTGTGCAAGCGACTAAAGAGAAAGAATGGTGGCAGGATAGGGGAAGATGGAGGAATTTTATTAAACTGACCCGGGCACAGGCTGGAAACAGTTGATAATGATGATGATAATGATTTCAGCATGCAGACACGCTACAGACTGAGCCGAGTTGAGGGGCATTGGTGTGGATAAATGTGGACAGCCTGGATGTGTAATAAGATGCAAATGCAAAATTTAATACTAACCAAAGAGTGACCTGGCGGGCTAGGGGTAAGGTGTCGAACTTCTGTGCTTGGGGTCCGGGGTTCAATCCCTGGTACCGGCACAGCTTTATCTGATTGCCAAACCCTTCCTTCACCTATGACAATACATGTATTAATCACAACTTGTGAATGTGTGGAGTGCCAGGCCTCCACTGTGGTTTGGATCCCACGTTAAACTGTAGGTCCTCCATTTCATCTCACAATCACCTTAGCATTACACATTAGCGTAAGTGCATATAACCGGAATGAGTAGTAAGACGCGATGCTAATAATAATAATAACAATAATAATAAATATTAATAGTTAATAAATAATAATAAATAAATTATACTAACCACATTATTTTAGCTCCAGTTTTTCAGGAAAAACTTTTTTACTAAATGATTTTAAAGAAAATTCACCCCTTCATTGTAATGTCTTCCCTAGGAAAATGGCTAAACATGTTGTCAAAACCCTTTAACTTTCTCAATTTACTTAATAGGATTAACTTTTTTGTATTCATTTATGTCATGTATATTCTATTTTACATATAATTTACTCAAAGCTAAAGCCCATTGTGTTTCCTAATCTTGTACACAATTAGACCATCTTACATAAATCTTTGTGCTACACATAATTTTATACCTACTTTATGAAACCCACAGTAATTTACTTTTAAATTCCTAAATTTAATGAGCTCTATAACTAATGTCAAACTTAACTGTAAAATGCAAAATATATGAACAAGATTTTGAAATAATAAATAGGGCCTGTAACCCGCTTCAGTGGCCACATGATCTAGAGCGCTACTCTTGCAATAGACTAGACTGTTGATTGTGGGAAGGTTGTGGTTTGGGGCGGTCAGGTGTACTGAGGGTGGTTTTCCCTAAATGGTTTCTTCACTCTCTACATGCAAATGCAGGTACACTTCCTCTAAATTCAACCTTCATCTCCAACCCATTAGTGTAATTAGTAAATTATAAGCGTAAAACCCAAACGAGTAGTAAAACGCGGTGATTTTTTTTTAAATTATGGCCCATGATTAGAAAAACAGGTGGATAGGACCTATTTGTTAAGGATTGTACAGTAGGTCAGTTTGTTTAATGTTAGTGAGAAATTTCTTATAGATTTGTAGATGAAATAATTTAAAAAATTTAAAAGACAGAAAAATTGTCCAAGTTGATAAACTTTTAGAGTTTCTAAATTTCCTGAAAAACTAAATTATTTATCGTATAGCCTATTTATATAATTTTAGGGGCTGCTACACTAAGTTACCTATAAATAGTAAAATTGAAAGTTTCATTATTTTCAATTCAATACCTACAAGACTTGTTTAAACATTTAAAAAATAATTAGTGGTGCACTTCACAAAATAGCACTAATTAAAATAAAACATTTCACACCCTTTTTTTTATTGGACATCATGTTCTGTAGGCCTAACTTGTTCCAAAAAGTCTACAATTTTCAATTACTTTTTAAATTTCCATTAGGCTACTTTATAGGTTTGTCTCATCATTTCATTGTGACTTATTCTAGAAAATTAAAATTAACTTGGCATTTCTTTAAAAGCTAGTTGAAAATGGTAAATGTTTCAAAAGATATAGCCTATATGTTGGTTTTATTTTATTTAACACTATGATGAGCAATGGGTTACAAGAATTAAGAAACTATACCATTCAAGAAACAAACTACTATTTCAGTCACATTTATTTATTTCAATTATTTATTTCATAAGTTGTATTTAGGCTACATTTAAGTTATTAGGGATTGATTATTATATCAAGAGTATAAAACTGAAAAATGCTCTCGACACAACTTTGTAGGGCTATGCCTACAACATTAAAACAAGTTCATAAAATGGTAAAAGCCATTCCAACAAATGTTAATTTCCTTTATCAGATTTCTTGTCTCTCAGTGAGAATCCTTCTCCTTTGAACGCTTTAAATTCTTCGATAGGTTCCTTGTTCTCCTTCAAAGGTGCCTTCGTATTACGCAAAAATCTTACTGTGCCAATCTTGTAGTTGTAGTCAGGAATAACTCTTGGGACTCCCCCTTTCAGCATTGTCGGTTTCGGGTGTAAAACATCTTTTTTTTTCTTGCCATCCAGCCTGTTCCCTTCACCTTTGAAGGCTACAAATTCTAATGGGTCCAATGATAGATCCTCTTGATTCGGTTCTTCTTCAGATTTCTTGATTGGCTTAGGTTCTTTGTAACCAACGGGTGGTGCAAACTCAACATTCATATCACATTCAATTATGCTAACCGCGGGGCCCGGTTTCGTTTCCAAAACACACATTTCATAAACTCGTTGATTGTACTTGATAGCAATTACATCACCAGTACTTAGGCAAGCAAAGTTTCGTAAACCATTCTCTAAAACAGCTTTGGGATTTGTGATGTCCAAGAAATCTTCAGATTGAGGTTGGAACCGGGAAAAGGTTGCTACAGGTAAGGACACACTCTCTATCTGAATGGATTCCCCTTCATCCAGAAGTAGGTTATACTTCATCATCCAGTATGGGAGGTACACTTTTCCTTCATCTGCCACAAACTCTAGTACGCCACAATGTGTTATCCGTTCAGATTTTCTATTAGTCAATTTGAACAACATTGGGTAAACAATATTTAGTCGAGTGAGCTGATCCAAGGCCGAGGGAGGCATAATTATCTTACCACCCCTTTCAACGTCATGTCTTTCATTTCCAGGCAACATTGATACAGAATAACACTTGTAATGTGTATTGAATGGTCTGGGAATATCAGGAAAGAAATTAAACCCAAACATATTGTAAAATATAGAATGTTTAAAATGCACAGAATTGAAAAGTATCGTATAATAAGAATCAGTTATAACACAAAATCATAAATTAATGAATATTGTGGCAGCAAACAAAATTGATGAAACAACATCACAGATTAGTACTTAGTCAAATTTAAGAATTTAAAAGACCAAGCTACAATTTTTATGATACAATACTCATCTCATAGATGATTATAAAATTGTAGACATTTATTTAAAGGTGCACTTTCAGTTCGTGCAAGATATACGAGTTTAGAATCTGAATAGATTCTAGTTCCAATTATTGAGATTGAAGCCAAAAAGCGCTAGTACTTTATAGACTATTAGCACGAGCACATTCCAAACATTGTAGCGAAGTTATATCTACAAAGCTTTAATTTTAGTGTTTTAGGTAGTATAGGGAACAGAGCAAATAATGAATAGCTTAATAAAATAGCATTATTATTGGAATGGTAAATTCACGCCTCTTTTGTTTTCTGATCTCCTTGTCTATATGTAAGTGTATCAGGCTTCCTTTCTTTCAACATTTATTATGTATGCTTTCAATTATTCTCCTTCAGTTGAATATGACCGATGGCACTTTTGTCCTATGTGTATTCTCTTTTTTACTATCAAATTTAAAAACTGTTATAAACATGTTCAGCCTTTTTTTTTAAAAAAACTAACAAAGATTATGGTAGTTTCATACCCTGCGAGTGACATAATGAAGTGAAAAAGAAATAAGTGCTTTCGTTTTTTGTATTTAGTTCAGGAATAGGTGTGTGTCACGAACGTTAGTTTTTCGAAAGTTTTACACTACAAATTGTAAAAATGAATAAACCTACATCGGTAGCGTACGCAGGATTAAGAAGTAGGGGGGGTTTGGGGTCACCCCAACCACCGTTGGCAAATTTGTTTTTACCCTTATATACACGTAGAAGCTTTTTTGGAAGGTTTTTTACTAGTATTTGTTAACTTGATCATTTATATTTTCACTCTTTTAAACGTGATAATCTAACAAAATAATAAATAAATAGGCCCAAATTAAAGTTGGTTTAGCCGTTACTGTCACAAAAATCACCGATTATTTATAATAGGTATCAAGCCACTGTGCAACTCCTCGATGGAACCACGCGTGAAACTGGGAAATTTGGAACCTGCTGCAATCTTTAGGACTTAGGCCACTTCCTAGACTGCAAGAACATTAATAAGGATTACTAGGGAGGATCAACACAAGGATGTGTTGCACTTACTATTTTATTTGCTCATAATGTTTATCTGGTCATACCCTTAANTGCAACTTCAGGACTTAGGCATCATCCTAGACTGCAAGAACATCAATTAGGACTACTAGAGAGGATCAATACAAGTATATGTGGCACTTGATATTTTCCTTTCTCACAACGTTTAACTGGTCTCCTCCCACCCCCATTTTATTTTATATTTTGATCTGCGTAGATCTCGGGGCATCACCAAACTACGGTAGGGGGGACTCGAGCCCCCTAAAACTCCCCTCCCCCCCACGTCGGTACGCTACTGCTTGGAGCACGATCTGTTTGAAGGGGTAGAAACAGACCCCCCCGTGACATAAGATGCATCTAAGATGGGGTCTTGGAAGAATGAAGACAGGAAAACCCTATCAAGAATAATTTTTTTCGTGGAAAAAACAAATTATCTTCACATAAAGAATGTCAAAATTGAAGCTGAAGCATGGAATGCGTTTGAAAAAGCATTCGAAGACTCTAGATTGAATAGAAGAGTGAGGTTATTAAGAACAAGAGTTACTACTAACCTAATAACAACTGTAAGTCTGTGGACGAATATTGTGATAAAATTGTATCAACTGCATACAAATTAAATTAGATGGGGTTACCTGTAAATGCTGAGTGGGAAGGGACATTGCTTCTTGCTGGTTTACCTAACAATTATAAGTCAATAATAATGGCCCTCAAAGGTTCTGGTATAGAAATTACGGGTGATTCTATCGAAATGAATTATTCTACTCTAACCAATGAAACGAGTTTATTCACATCACAAAGTAAGTTCAAGAAAAAAAACTGCTATGAAGTGTTTTAATTGTATCAAGCCTGACAATTTTGCTAAATATTGTAAACAGAAGACAGATAGGAATCATCAAGGTATGGTAAGGCACAGTGATCAAACTCGTGAAAAACCTTCTACAGCCAAAGTTAAGAAAGTTTTATTTTACTAGTTACAAGATTGAAGACAAGGATCATTGGTTTCTGGATTCATGGGCATCAACTCATAATACAAACAAATCATACAAACTTTCAAACATAACCTCAACTGAAACAAATGTGACAGCTGCTGACGATCCAAATTTAGTCGCAGCTGTGTCAAGACTATTAATATAGAATACAGTGTAAACTACACTACTGTAGAAGTAGAAGCAAGTAATTTGTTACACATTCAAAACCCGGCAATGATTTTATTATCAGTTGGTAAAATAGTTCCGAAAGGTTATTCTGTAACATTTGACCAAACAGGAGGTTATGTTCATGACAGTGATGATGGCTATATGCTAAAGCCCATGTTAAAAACGGAATATATTGTTTGGATACACCCCGAGCAAATTAATCCAGTTTTTACCCACAATCCAATAGATTTTCTGTGGCACAGGCGACTCGGTCACCTCCATCGGTAAGGGATTAAGAAACTCAGCCAAATTTAAGAAGGTATGGACCTTAACTATTTAGTTTATGAACCGTGTGAACTGTGTATCATTGGTAAGCAAGCGAGACTTCCGTTCAAGAGAAGCAAAATGTATAGTAAATCCGTTCATTCATACTTGTGTGGTCCGATAGAGACAACATCTATTGGTGGAAGTAAATATTTTTTTACGTTTGTTGATGATTACTCTCGTAAAATATTTGTTTACTTTATAAAATATAAGTCTGAGGATCATAGAATATTCTCTGAGGATCATAGAATATTCTATGAATTCAAGATAATGGTTGAGACACAAACAGGCTTGAAGATCAAGAAGATTTGCTTGGACACTGGAGACGAATATGTTAGCGAGAATATGAAACAGATACTGAGTTCTTCTACCATCATCCATCAGCTGTTAGCTACAGTCCTGCACAAAACAGGCTGGTGTAGAGGACAAACAGGACACTGGTTGAAAAGGCTAGGACAATGATCCTAGGTGCAGGCCTCCCAAATACCTGTTGGGCTGACGCTGTATCAATGGTAGCTTACCTTACGAATCTGTCACCTACTACTATTCTGAGAGATAAAACCACTCATGAGGTTTGGAGTGGTAGAAAGCCTAACTTGTCACATCCAAGAATTTTTGGATGTGAATCTATGGTCCACATACCCTAGACATTACGGAAGAAATGGGATCCTAAATCACAAAAATTAACATTTTTAGGGCATTGTGAAAATACAAAGAGGTACAAGCCTATTGATCCTATAAGCAATAAAATCACAATTAGTCAAGATGTAGTGTTTCTTGAGAACAAGGCCAGATCGGAAGGGATTCAAGAAGAGAAATCAAGCCCATTTTCACCAATTTTTCACAATTAAGAATTTCAGGAAGGGGAAATCACTCAGAATGAGCTAGACGATCATCTACAAGGTGACAATAATAATGTTAATTGATAATCCCTTCGAGGTTTTTCCAACACAGAAAATGAAAAAGAGGAACTAGTAAATTAGGAAGAATACGCAAAATCGGTTCTCATACGTTCTTAAAGACAACCAAAACCTAAGATATGACCTGATCACATCACTTGTTATGTTAAAGAATAAGATGTCTTAGATGATTCTGTAAATGTAAATGAATCTCTGGAAGAAAGCTATGTCTAAAAAAATACAACTAATTAATAAAAAAATATTACTCTGCAGTTGTTGATCTTCCAGAAAATGTCAAGTCCCTCGAGAGTAAGTGGGTACTTAAGGTAAAACCCGGCGACAAAAATAACGCTTTGACATACAGAGCCAGACTTCTCATTAAAGGGTGCAGTCAAAGACAAGTCCTCGATTATAATTAAACATTTTTGCCTGTCGTCAAATATACCTCTATACGATACTTGATTTCACTGGCAGCAAGAGAAGATCTAGACAGATCATTTGGATGTTACAATGGCGTACCTACATGGAGCTAAAGAAGACATCTGTGTGATGCCACCCGAGGAATTGATCACCAAAGGCAAGGTATGGAAAATAAAAAAAGTCTGTGTATGTGCTCAAACAAAGTGGCAGAAATTGAAATAATAAAATGCACCTGGTCTTAACAGAGTTAGGATTCACCAGATCAAATTCTGATACATGTGTCTATTACCAACGAAATGATAAATATATTTTAATTATCGCACTGTATGTCGAGGATTTACTGTTGTTTTCAAATAACAAGAAATTGAAAGAAAATACTAAAGAGTCACTAAAAACCAATTCGAGATGAAAGACATCAGAGAAGTTTAGGATTGCCTTGGAATATAAATTACAAGAGACAGAAAAGCAGGTAAAATTTGGATCTCACAAGAAGACTAGATTAAGAAAATTCTAGTAAAGCTTAACATAACTGAAGCAAAAGCAGTGTCAACACCCATAAACACACGGCTGGACTTTCAAGATAAAAACTTAGAAGAGAGACAGGACTTAAAAGTGTTCCAAATCAAAAATCTATAGGTAGTCTATTATATATATCACAAATTTCCCAGACATACATTTGTTTTGCTGTTAACCTACTGAGCAGGTATAACCTATCTTACAATTAAATTCATTGGTGAAGTATCAAAAGGATTTTCAGATATCTTAAAGGAACCGTAGATTTTAAGTTAGAATTTAGTAAACAGGGAAATGAAAACCTAATAGGTTTTAGTGACTCAGACTGGGGTAATAAATTTAATAACAGGTATTCAGTGCACCATTTGCAGTTCCTATCCCTTCAAAGGGGGGAGAGGGGTGTTGGTATCACAGTTATAGTAGAGATGTTGGTACACACACATACAAATTATAAATGAGAGCAAAGATTAGTTAACATAATAAGATTTAATGAAACCAAAGTACATGGAATATCCTAGGCACATAATCTCAATGAGTACAGTCTATAGACTTGGTATAAATCAGGTAGCTAGGCAATATATCAGGGTCAACAATGGGCGTGAAGCGCCTTATGGATGTACTAGAACAAATAAGATACCTAGAAAATATCCGTTAACATCATGCGTTGACCGTAAACATTCAACATGTCAATAAATAGGGCAAGTTCAAGTTCAGTCATCATGAATACCTGAGATACATGAGCCAAAAGAAACACTCATATGGAGGGCAAGATCACTTTACAAGAAAAATATTTAACATTACGGGCCAAGCCTTGTCGGCAAAAGCGCCCCTCCAGTTGAGCCCCCAAGTGGAGTTCAACAAGAGTAAAAAAATACAAAGCAATTAATACACGAGCCATGCCAGAGGGGCTGAAGCGGCCCCACGGGTTGTCCACCCCAACGGGAGTGCAAAGCAAAACAAGAAATACAATACCGCGGGCCAAACCAGGCGGGCAGAGACGGCCCATAGGTTGCTCCCGAACCGGTGTTCCACATAAATAATATAACTAACTAGGTATCATTCCCAGGTCCACTAATGACTAGAACTATCGCTATCCCAGCTAGCTACCCCAGAGATTGAGAAATGGTCACATAGGGTGAGACGCGGGATGCATTCCCTATAACTGCTAGTCCAGGGACTCAGCAGGAGATACGCGTGAGGTGCGAAAACCCAAATTCCTATCCTAAACAAACATAACAATGCAGATAATGTTCCCGAGGTAACAAATAATAAATCCTAAGTCCTATCCAAAAACATAGGCCTCTCCTAATTGTTCCGTATTTATTAAATGTATGTATCTGTCCTTGTTACTTCCTCCTATCGAGCTGGGCTGTCGCCGTAAGCAGAATGTTCACCAATATATGCTAATTTCCTCGAAGTGCAACGTCCGTTCCGTGGAAGGTTGGTGATAGCAGTCATATCTTTTTCAAGCGAGCCGGCGAATATATAGTATCCACAGCGAGGTGACCAGTAAGAAGTACTCGATTCAACGCTGCCCTTAATTCACTGCCGGTAAAACATTTATTAAGCTCAGGACCACCCAAATTGAGGAATTCCAACGGGGGGCACATCTCTGAATCCGGTATCACACTACAAGCAAACGACTCTGCCCATGCCTCTAAGTCAACCGTAGGGATCCCGAAGTTTGTAACAATACCCTTGAACCATTTTATTCAGCGCCAAACCTGTGTCAGAGATACATCGGGGGAAAGAGACTTTCAATATGAACCCCAAGAATCACGTATCGCAGGTAGCAAAGTTTGCCGCATAGCCGCTACCGTACGACAGTAGCTTTCATAGTTTATCAGGTTAAAATTTTGTTTTAAAGTATATAGCGATAACCTCCTTTGAGCGATCGCTTTAGAACATGACTCTGTCCACCACGGACAACGTTCAACATTCATATGACCCCCACTATGTGAGGTTGGTACTGCCGCATCAGCTGAGCTTGGTAGAACGTTAACAAAGTTGTCATACTGTCCTAAAGGATCACGGTCCACCGCTAAATTTTGAACTGTTAATACAACTTTTGTCAAATATAATTCCCAATTTGCTTTTTTTTTTTATAGTTGAATGGGACCTGAGAGTCTATTGTCAGAATAATTGGCAAATGATCACTGCCCATGGAGTCACCAATCGTATCCCAAGTTAAGTATGGTGAAAAATTAAGGGATGCAAAAGTAACATCTGGGCACGTTTTAGGATACGAAGATCTGTTAAATCACACAAACTCCCCTGTATTTAATATAACAAGAGTTAACACCACTAAAGTTTCATGAATCTTTATTCTCCAACAATCCCCACACAACATGGTGCGCATTCATTTATTTATAACAAAATTATCTTGGTACCTGAGCCATGTTTCACTCAACGCTACGATATGGATATCACGAGAAAAAATTAATTGATAAAGGTTCACTTTTTTGTTCCTGGTGCTTTTAGAATTACAATTTAAATAACTAACCATAAAAAAATCAACATATAACTAACTCAGACAGGGTTATCTTGGACACCACCTGTTTTGATCCTAGCAGATGTACGATTATGGCTATCAAAGCGTCGCACATCCCTTAACAACTTTTGAATTTTCCCTGTTATTGTTGACATTAAACTTGGCAGAACTAGCTCCTCTGGCTCTGAGGAGGTCACGGTTACTAGGAACTACATAGCTTTGGATACCATCTGTTTCACCCCCTTACTTATTATATCACCTAATGTTCCTTCGAGAGAGCTTCCCGACGAACCACATCCATATCCCCAACAACCTGTGTGTCGAAAGAGTTGCCGCGTAGGACGTTATATTGCGTGGCCTTACTGGTATATTTAGGAATTGAGAATTGTCCGTGACAAATTGGGCCCCCTTGGTTGCATAGCGCGACCTGTAGGGAGAGTTGCGGTCTACAACCTGACCAGCCTCCTGGTACGACAAATTGCGACGAGCCAGTGTCGATTTAATTTGACGCTCTCTCATCCACTTGGGACAAGCTCAGTTGGTCGCGTAAAGAATTGTGACATTGCGTCACTGGATAAACATAAGGCTTGACCTGCACCCTGGAAAAACATACAACAACATAAGACGGTAGCTCTTTGCCCACGAAAGTCACCGCTACTGTAACAGAGGGATCAAACCGATAAGGTGATTAGGATTGCACCTAATAAAACGTCGTACCTGCAATATTCAAAATTCACTAACTCTTTGATTCTTCCTTAATAAATTCCTCCGAAAACTCGAGGGAAATATTATGAATAACTCCAATCCGATGTTCATCATGACCCACTCTGTCAACCGAGACCTTCAAAAGATCATGCGGTTTCCTATCTGCCATAAGACTATAAGCTTCCTTCACACATAACAATGCCACAACAATTTGGTTTTTCCCTGCCGGAACAATACTAGCTATATTCTTATACTTAGGAAATAATTCCTTTCCTACTTTCACTTGATGTAGATTTTGAATGTTTAGTTCTGATGTGTTTGAAAATGTAATTTTGTACGGACCTGGATTAGAAGACATAAATACATCCTCTATTTCGACTGCTATACTATCATCCGAAACAATTGTCCCAAATTGATTCTTCCTTGGCATTAGCTACTTTGGGAGCTTTGTCTGATGCCTGTCCCGTTGGTTTGACAGTAACACGCCCTACACTAGAATTCGCTTTCTTCATAATTTGATTATTAGATGGCGATCGTGAACGACCCGATTTTAAACCTATGGCACTAGTTTGAGAGTTTTGTAGAATATTTGAATATAGTTCTTTCATAGCCGAATCAACATCGCACTCGTCACCCAAATCCACCGTATTTAACAACACTGACAGACGTCCCGGTCTCTAATAATATAACAGCAACACACAGAGATGGCAACACACGTCCGTCCAACAACAATACCAAATATCGACTCTCCTTTAAATACACTCGTTGTATATTTTGTTCAATTACATTCGTATTTATTTTGTCTTGTTGGCAATCTTGAACAGCTGATTTCAATTTAAATATGGCTTCTGCTAGAAATATCGAAAATAAAAATCGATGTAAAATACTAATTATAGGGGCGGGAATGGCAGGGCTCTCTGCGGCCAAACAATTAATACAAAACAATATAAATGACTTTAAAATTTTGGAAGCAAGAAACCGAATTGGAGGCAGAATTGTATCTGTTCAAACCGGTGAGTTTTAAGTGCTTCATAACCTTTAATTTTTAGGATATAAATTTTTTAATTGTTTTATTTGGTTTATGTTGGAACGATATTCTAAGGACAATTAAAACACAGCTAAAACGTTACAGACAAAAATACTTTTGAATAAAAACCATATGCAGAGTACGCCTATGCTCACTAAACCTGGCGTTATTTTTAAGCATTTCAATTTTTTTTTTCTTATATCAAATAGGTAACATAGGTTATGAATTTTTGTTTTAATCTTTCGTGACTAGTAAAAATTAGTTACCATAATTCGTTACGATACAAATTATTACTATGGATTTATCAGAAGCTTGGTTATATTTATTTAAAATATTATATAATATTTTATTGTTTTGAATATTGGGACATATTTTTTCATAAGTTGAATTAGGCTATATATTTTTGATAAAGGTTAAGTGAATACACTTAAAAATATTACATTTAGGAAGTCATGTAACACCGTTTTAAAACTCTGGTTTACACCTCTTAGTTGGTATATTATATTTTCAAATTTCTAGCCCCAAGTTTATCTACAAAGTGTGTCTATTAAGTCATGGTTACACACTACGAGTTGGCACACTTGTAGAGCAGCTAGTAGAGATGGTTTTCATGTCTTGTTACTTGGATCATTATAAATATATTTAATTGATCTCGTGTTGAAAGGTATCAGAGCTGTTGCGGGTATGTTGACAAAATAAATAAAGTAATCAAAATTACCTGCATGAAGTGAAGGAGAAAACTTGGAGCTGTAAATGGATTCTCAGGTGCGAATAATTAGGGTCATAACTAACTTACTTACTTACTCACTCAACTGACTTTATCCAACCTTTTTACCTTTCCATTCGCTAATACATTATAATCTCACAATAAACAATTTGACTTTTGTAGTGTAAGATAGCATACCCCTAAAGGATCATGGATCAAACCAAGTGTTTATCCAAATTATGTTTAAATGTTTGGACTTAAATTTTAATGAGTTGTCTTAATGTTGTAAAAATAAAACCATCTCAAATAAATATAATTATTGTACCATTCTATTAACCGTTTCCTTGTGAGTACGGTTCATATAATAATAGTGTTAAATTTTTAATGCCTTGCTCTTTTAAGTAAAGTACAGAGTAGGTCTTTTATATGATAAGATGCTTAGGTAACATTCCCACATAGTGTATTTCTCAATATAATGATATAACTTGTTAGAGAATATTCTGATCTTAATGTAACCTATCATGATCCTTATTCAATGTTTCAAAATTCATGACCTAAGTTATGTAAAATAAAAATGCAAATTCATTGAGATCGCCACGTCTGGCTTCAAAGTTCTCAAAACTAATGCACGCCACATTAATACATCTTAGTACTTATTTTCTTTAGGAATGAAAATAGGAAACCAACTAAGGGTGAAACCCACCTTGGTGACGTAGTTGGCTAACGCGCCAGTCGTGTTGAGCTAGACCACCAAGGACGAGGAGATCGATGTTCGAATCTCGGTCGGGTGAACTGGGAGTGGTTTTCCTAAGTGGTTTTCCACTCTCCCTCCACACAAATGCGGGTTCACTTCCTTTAAATTCAACCTTCCCAATTCCTAATCCATTAGTGTAATTAGTACTTAAGCGTATAACCCGAACGGGTAGTAAGACGTGGTGTTAAATTAATAATAATAATAATAATGATAATAATAAACAATAACTACATCAATAACAATGATAATACCAATAACAATAAACTAGGGGTGCACTATTATTTTAAACAAAGCCATGCTTTTATCTTTTGTTAGCTATTAATAATGTCAATATGCATTGGTAAATTTTCCAGATAGCCATAAAGTAGAGCTCGGCGCCAACTGGATTCATGGAGTCCTTGGTAATCCAATGTATGAACTGGCCATGGCGAATGGGCTAATAGATATTGTCCATGTTCCTAAACCACACAAAGTGGTTGCAGCCACAGAAGAAGGCCGGCAAATTCCTTTTCACATATTACAAGTAATCTCCAATTTCATATCTCCAATTATTTTTTTTTAATTTCGGCTATGGAAACATTTGTGGCTTCATAACTTTTAATATCAAAAAATAAATAATCAACAGGCTTACTATATATCTTTAATATTTAATTCTAGGTAAATTAAATATTAATATAGATTGTTTTAGAACTTGTTCGTAGATGGGAAAATTGAGTCTTATAAGGATTATCATAGGAGGTACATTTCATTTAGAGTAGGCCTGTACAAAAATTATTTTGTATGTTAGGCAACATTATAATATCTGTCTATTTTATTTGGTAATATACACCTAAATCAGAGCTAGTCAAATAATACTATAACCTATTTATAAAATTTAAAAAGTTTGCCTAGCAAGATGATCAAAACAAAATTCACTAAAATCACATAAGAACGTAAATATTTACAAAAATACTATTATGATCTGTGGTCCTATTAGGTTCCTGCTTGGTTCATTATTGATAACATCATCTAAATATTATTTTATGAGATTTACAATTTTTCATTTTCTCATTATTAATTTAAATTTAATTGAAGGTTATGGTAGGTTTAGTTCAACCGACTACGTACCTGAATTAGATATCTATAAATAACTGCTTGTTTTAAAAATGATAACATATAGATATAATTTTGTAATGTTTAAGTTTATAGAGGGTTCAGTTGTAAAGGTCAACATGTATGGCTGACCAATATCCCAAGACTTAACCTACTGTAGGTGAGTCTTTTGTCATTTTGCTAAAATTAGTTCTAAAAACAATTTATTTATGATTTGATTGATTACTGGCATTAATTTGTTTGTAATAATAAAATATTAATATTTTGGTCTTAAAATCTTATATGTTCTATATGATGAGTATCTCCTTACTATCCTTTTAACATATGCTATGTTGGTCATAGGCTCAGAGCTCTTTTCAGCCTTACAATATCCCTTTATTTGGGCCCAATGCTCTACTGCCTGTACTGGTGGGCGTGTAGACTACTAGAGTGTCAGTCTAATCTGGTCTGGTTGGCCGGTGGTAAACAGGCTATGGTTTCAAATCATGAGTTGGGTGTACTGAGTTTTTTTATTCAAATGGTTTTTCCACTCTCCATCCACACACACATTAGGATACATTTCCTATAAATTACACCCTCCTTATATCCACCCCAGTATTATAAAAATGTCAATAGTCTGGATGGGTGTTAAGATATATACTGAACATTCTCTCATATCGAAGAGGCAGCCACATTTCAATATTCAATTTTCTGAAAATCTATAATTTTAGATTAAAGTGAAAGTGAGCTAAGCTACTTTCCTTAAATTTTTCATACTGAAAACTTAAATCATGATATGCTTGACATGAGACACTATATTTTGGGCTCTTAAGCTGATTCTTAATACAATAACTAGGTTATTATGGACACTGGCAGAGCCTAACACATTCTCTGAGCCTGGAACTAGATACTTTCCGCAGCTGTGACATCACAACAGCTGGCCGGCTCCTGTATTGAACTGCACAGGGGACACTATTTCTTACAGTTGATGACTTGAATTGTGCACTTGTCACATGATTATTTAATAACATGCTTCTCAGGGTTGTCTTTATTTATTTCATACAAAATTCCTTGGGGCTATTTTTCAGGCTTCTGAGAAGAAATTCCCATTTTTTAAAGAAACCTTAAAGAGTGATACACAGTAATTAAATATCATATTTCATAAAATTAGCTTTTGTGAAGTTACAACAAATTGTTTGTGTCTTTCCGGTTCTCTTGATTTTCCAGGTGCGTTGCAACCCTGCTTCTTCTAGTTGTGGTGTGTTCAGGGCTGTCACGCACCTGGAAAATGGGGAAAAAAAACAGAGAATTTTTCGGGCTTATAAAAACCAGTAAAATACAAGAAGCTACAAAAAAAACTAAAACAGGAAAATATTTGTGAATTTGGGTCATTCCACTGCAAGCATTAAATGGTAGGCCCGTGAATGAAAGGAAAAAAAACTTAAAAATCAAGTTGCGCTGGTTTGAACATAATATGTCTTATCTCCCACCCTTTTTTCACCCTTTAACATTTGGCTATGTATAACTGCATAGATTTATCCAACAAATTTCTCTCTCAAAGTCAAATCATAATGTTCTAAACATCAATTACATGACCTCACATATTTCAATTAAACAGGGCCCCCACAGGGGCTGTGCGTACGTTGCCATGGCAACGGGGTCAGGGGAGCCCGCAAAGGAGCAAAAAAAAAGTTATAAAAAAACAAAATTTATAATACTGACGACGATGTTTAATAACTTTTTCACATGTCAAATTAAAATGTAAAAATCCCTTAACCAAAACAACCAAGTAGGTAGATGACAGAAAACGGAAAAAACTTGAAATGCTACTTGAATATTCAAGTTTTTTCCGTTTACATTTCTTAATTTCATTCTTTCTCTTATATTTTTAATAATCTTATATCTAATTATTAAACCACCTTGATTGTTCTGGACGACACCTAATCAACAATTATCTAATCAATTATTTCTTTCGTTAACATAGTGTGCAACCTCTTGACATAATAACAAGCTTTAAACTATAACATATTTTAATCTTGTATGCTATTTTATTGGGAAAATTTTAATTTCAAATTTTAACATGTTTCATGTATAATTCAATCTTAATATGTTTGCATTGTGTAAAAACTTTTGTATTCATTTTTCCAGATTTTATTAAAATTATCTTTCAATCAGTCAATATGCCATCTTATTTTTATACAAATTTGAACAATTTTATCTTATATTGAAATTGTTAAGTGCTTTATTTACTGTTCACATATCTTATTAAATTTATTCTTTTTTAATTATTATTATCAACACTCCAGTTTAGTTTCATATATTAGAACTTTTGTTTCTATAAAATTCCCAAATTTTTCTATAATTTCCTTTTTTATAGAACTTATTTAACTACTCTTCCTTTTTAATTCAAGTTGCTTTTGATCAGTTCCTAAATAATTTTTTAGATAGTTAATTTATGTAATTATAAGTATTCAATTTCAACATCAATAGCAAATTAGTTTAATTGTTTATACTCCATAGTTGGCCTTGTTGACTGGTTCCTAGATTCTGCAAACTGATCATTCATTAATTGGCATAGTGTTAACAACTCCAGCTCAAACACGAACTATTTACACTTCCTGTTTCAATAAAATTGTTTTCTAATATATTTATAGAATCTTGTTCTAATACTGATGTTTCCTATTTTTTTTCAAATTCAAGTCTCTTAAACAATCTAGATGACACTTAGGTGAATAACTTATGTATTTATATGTGATTAAAATCCTGACATCTAATTTTTAGCCTTGGATAATTAATCATTTATCACTTCTATTAAATAACACTTTTTTAAATAACTTGTATGTTAATTGACTCAAAAGTATAAATATTGATCATCCAATTGTCATTTTTACTAAATACGTTCCTTATAATACTCATTCTTACGTCTCCTTACTACAATTAAAATGAATTTAAGTAATATCAATAAAAAAAAGCTTTTCAGATATTTTAGATCATATTGATCTAAATTATTTAAATCACATCCATCTAAATTATTTAAATTTTTCTTGTCACCTGAAGAAATTTCTATGCAAACATCTCTTTCAGTTGAATGGAAACCAGAGTAATACACACATTATTGTTTAATTTTATCCTTTAAATAGCAGCACAACAGCATCCACACCATAATGTAGTTTATTGAGATTTCTGCAGCATCAGAATTTAAATTCTTATAAAAATTAGGGCCATCAATTGCAAATAAATTTTATTCAACTTTGGTTTCTTCAAATAGGGCTATGTAATGTATATAATTTCTTTACAAATTAAAGCTTTACTAACTTAAAATAAAAATGCTTTCGAGTTCACTTAAATAAACACACACATTTAAATGTTGGACCTTTAAAAGATATTAGCAACACAAACAAAAAAAGGAATCCCTGATTTGACTGAATTTAGTTTTTAATTATTCTTATTGAAATCCAAGCCATTAACGCTGGGAATATATGCAAGCAGAATGAGGTGAATCAGCTATTATAGTTCCAGGTTTGGAGATTAGCCCTACCATGGTTTATAAGATTAAGGCAGTAAAAACTATATAATATTGTACATATGAATGGTATATTTTAATCATCTAGTTAATACACAGAATAGTGAAAACATTGTAAAAATAGGTTATTTATTTCTAGGTGTTCACAGTAAATTATGTTGAAATGTTTCCATAAACCTAATCATAGTTTTTAATAGGGTTTTAGTTACTCATTTCAAGAACGTTTTTATTTGAATTTTCATGCCTCAAAAGAATATTTTTTCACCATTTGAATTAATGTTAATCTGACTATAAAATGCAGCATTTTGTTTCAAAAGTGTAACAGTTAAATATAACTTGTTAACCATTGATAATTCCAAGCATGTGAATGAACAAAATCATACATTGTCCTTGTGTACTATCCCTCCTTATCTAACTCTGTTTTATTGCATGTGAATTTAGGAAATATACGAGGCATACGTCTGCTTCTTGAGGCGCTGTGAAGAATATTTCCTGTGCCATTACTTGCCCCCCACTGGTATAAACAGTGTCGGGCAACACATCGGATTAGAAACGGCTTTGTACTTGGACCGGTCTGTGGATTCAGAGGACCGTCACCTCTGTGAACTCATATTTGACTGTTTGTTGAAACGAGAGACTTGTATCACCGGTTGTCATTCCATGAATGAAATAGATTTGCTAGAACTTGGGAGCTACACAGAGCTCCAAGGCGGGAATATTGTTCTCCCAACAGGTTACAGTAGCATCCTTGGGGCGGTTGCAAAGGACATCCCTCCGGAAAATATTATCAAGAAATGTGTGATCACAACGATTAGGTGGAGATATGCAGACGAAGTATCGGTAGAAGGTGTGACTAGTCCAGGTGGCGATTCAGGCATTGACCTCCTCGCCAATGGAGACCCTGGTAACGAATCAGATGATTCTGATAAAACTGTGACAGAAGACCCTCTGAAGGCTTCTGCACCATCTAGTCGGGATGGAAGTAGTGAAAAGGATGTACTTATTTCTTCTGTCAAGAACATTAACTCCAGTGCAGGACATTGTGATGAAGGCTGTGTAGAATCGTCTCTGTCAAACCTTGAAAATGTCGGTGAACCTTCACCTTCATCATCGCATCTGGTGTATGAAAGAGGTGGGCCTCCTCGCTCAAACTCTATAGGCCCTCCTCCGAACGTGGAGGTGGTGTGTGAGGACGGAACAAGGTACTATGCAAACCATGTGATATGTACTGTACCTCTTGGTGTGTTGAAACATAAAGCCGCGACACTCTTCTTGCCGCAGTTACCACAGTATAAGATTGAGTCTATCGATAGGTTATTATTTGGGACTGTGGATAAAATCATCCTGGAATATGACAGACCGTTCCTCAACCCTGATATTTCAGAGGTAATGCTGCTGTGGGAAACGGAAATGGACGGGAAAAAGGAAAATGAAGGTCAGTTTAGAGAAATGTGATGCACGTGTGTGTGTGTGTGTGGGTGTGTGGGTGTGGGTGTGTGGGTGTGGGTGTGTGTGAAATGCTTATGATGCATTTGTTCCTCAAGTTGATATATTGAGGTTGCATGCAAAGCTTATTATTTATAAACCATTTTGTGTTTCAAGGGGGTGATGAATCTTACATAGGTACGCTTTTGTACACAATATTTCACCTGAGTCTCTTCAGCATTTTCAAATCAAACAAGAAAGTAAATATTTTGTATATACAGTTAAATCTGGATTTTCCAAGGTAAAGAAGGAGATGACCCACAGTTAGTTCAAAATCATAGTTAATACAAATACAAATCTTAGTTACTTAATTAAAAATTTGGTATTTGAAAAAAGTCTGTCCTCTTTTTGTTTTCTTTAGATTAATTTTTTTTTTAGGCTCTTACACTGCTATTATGTAATTTTATTTGCTACTAAAAGTAATTTTGCTGTTTCATATACTTAAACACACATTCCAAGGCCTTCACTGTGCTCCTCTGACTGACTTATTGTCATATTCAGGCGGTACACTCTCAGCTAGGCAACTGAGGTGACTTAGCCACACAAACATTTTGCACTTAGAAAATGAGATATTGTTTGTGATAGTAATTGTATGTAAAGTAAAAATGTAATATAGCCACATTTATTTCACAAGCCAGTTAATAAAAACCTACTGTATATACATTATATGCATTAAAAGGGCTGGTAAGCCCTGGAAAACTTGATAAAGTAATGAAATTCTCTAAGATCAGTGGAATTCACAAATATTTTTGCAATAATTTTCAAAATATGAAGTGGAAGAGCACAAACCCAGTGTTAACTATTAGTTTTATCCCCAATTCATGTGATTTTGTGAAGAGCACTGATACGTTTGTCTTTAATAATTCTTTTTTTAAGATTTCAATAATAAATGGTGAAAATATTAATTTTTTCATTTAATTATTTACTTAAAAAATACTGGGAAAATGCATATTTTTCAATCCAGAAAATCTGGAAATACAGTAAAATTTTAAAACCTAAAACATGTATTAACTAGCAGCTGGGACCTCTTGATTATAATAGGTAAAGGAGAATATAATTATTAAAAAATGGAGTGCTAGAATGTGTCTCTTTGATATTATTAAGGTAGTGAATATTGACTAGTCTTTCTATCAATAATG
Organism: Timema bartmani; assembly: GCA_902151455.1. NCBI lineage: Eukaryota > Metazoa > Arthropoda > Insecta > Phasmatodea > Timematidae > Timema > Timema bartmani. Next base: position 41,522 of record CABFWB010001552.1, read on the forward strand.
ATAGTGAAGTCTATCACATTCTACTTATGGAACAAAAATAACACAAAGCAATAGCCCTAGAAAACTTTGATTCTTTAACAGTTGCTAGTCATATTACCACACTTGCTCCAATGGTCATGAGGTCTAATGCAGTGGTGTTCAACCTTCTATGTTCACATACCCCAAGCTATAATTCATCTTCACTTCCCCCCATATTACATTTCTTAGCACCACGTCTCACTACCTAATTGGGTTATGCACTTATGTGCTAATTCTGTCAATGGGTTATGGATGAGGAAAGTTGAATTTAGGTAAAAATGTACCCTTATTTGCATGGAGAGATTGGAAAACAATTTAGGAAAAACTATTCTTAGTACATCCAAATGGGTTCAATCAGTGACAGTTTAGTCTATTGCGAGAGTAGAGCCTAAGACCATGTGTAGCAGGTTCCCCTCTTAGTTGTTGGTGGATAATGCAAGTTATAGGCTTACATATTATAATCTGCATCTATAATAAATAAAATACATCCAAAATAAAGTATTACCTACCCTGTAAGATGTATTCGTGTACCCCAGGTTGAATATCATTGGTCTAATGGAGCATGCTTGCAATATTTTGGATTTCTGGGGACAGGGAGTTAGAGGTTAAAATCTTGTAAAGGTGGGCTTTGAATGGATTCTTAAATGGGATCTATCATTGTGGTTTGATTCCTTCGCTATGACAATGCAGGTGCATTACCTCTGAAACTGCCCTCCAAATCTTATAATAAGCATTTATTGCTCACTCCAACACTATGCTCATCATAGTTATTCTGGATTTGCTCTATTCTTAATCAGTAGCCTACATTTTAACTGATGTACATGGATAAAATGAGCTAAACTGGTCAGATATCAGAAGAGAACCCTATTAAAATTCATTACCAACATCTCGGTCATTCAAATTTTTTAATATTTTGATCATTCGGATCTAAAAATATTTTTATTCCTTGTCAAGTTATAAATTCTACATAAAAGTTTGGCAACAAATTAGCTATTCCATCTAACAGGTTATATTTATATAAGGGTTTGATATGCCTTGTAGCACTATACAAAAAAAGCTACAAAAATTTGTGCACTTTAGGTTGTGCCAAGTATTTATATTTTTCAAAATATTTAAAGTTCAATGGTCATCATGTAACACAAGCAAGAATATTAATTTCAGTTTCCTGCATAGAAGCTTCATCACCTTGTCACTGATGGGGGAGGAAAATGGAGTGCTAGGGAACCCTTAAACGCTGCTCTTTTGGAAGGACAAGACAAAGAAACCCTCTTAGTGTGGAAGAGTTATTGTGTGGATCTTTAATCATTTCACTTTCCATTCCATCATTTATTAGTTATTTATTTCTTTTACTTTTATTTATGATGATGATTTATACTTTTGTGTTGTTTTGTCATATATTACATTTAATACAAAGGTCATTAACAACCTAATCTAGAGGAAAGGGATAAGAAGACTAGTTTATAGAAAGTGCACTCTCATTAGCATGGAGAGTGGATGGGAAAACAAGTGTTAAGTCTCAAGTAGAAAACTCTCCTCCTGAACACACAGCTGAGGTTTAAACCTCTTCCTCCCGGTCAAAGGTAATCCAGTCTATTGTAAGCCAGATTACTAAGACCACATGACAGCTGGCGCTTTTGTGTTAATGTGTTTTTAACCCCAAATAATAACAGTATTTGTTTATTATGTATGCATACTGATTGAAGTTAATCATTTATAGCAAGGACCAAAAATATGTTTATAGGAAATGGGGCTTATTCTATTTCAAAAAGCAATAAATCGATAGCCTGGGGGTCAACTGCTGTTTTTTGTCTTAGAATTATCTTAGATTAAGCCACTCACCGCCAGTGGAGAAGTGTGTAACTAGATTTTTGAATGTTTCAGAAGACCTGAGCTTGTGCTGGTTCCGCAAAATCTATTCATTTTCCAAGATCTCAGACACACTCCTGCTGGGCTGGATCTCGGGCAAGGAGGCAGAGTTCATGGAGACCCTCCCAGACGAGACTGTCGCCGACAAGTGCACTGAGATTCTACGCAAATTCCTCAATGATCCCTTCGTGCCCAAACCTAAACGATGTATATGGTTAGTGGTCAATTCCACAAAGTGTCTCACTTAGGCAGGGTTCATATGCACCTGGAAAAGTCTGAGAATCAGGTGTGATAGGAATAAGTAAAAGAATTTTAACAAGTCTCACAAATTTAAGGTAATTTTTAATAGTGTTTAAAATAAAGTAAACAAGCATATCCCAATGTAAACTATTAGCTTTATCTAAAATTCTATTGATTTTGTGCTTATTTTTAATAATTCAAGAATTTAATAAAAAATATCGAAAATGCTAAGCTTTTTAGTTGTAGCTTTGCAAATATAATGCTAGAAAAATAGATATTTTGATCCGAAAAAATCTGTAAATTTAGTGAGTTTCATAACTTACAAAGTGTAATAATAGTTTTAGGTTGAACAGCATAAGGTGTCTCTTAATATCAGGCAATATTTAGATTTTGGCTGGATCATAAATATAATAAATCTGATTTCACTACCGTTTCCCACAATGCTGACATCTTTAATTCGTTCATAGCTTAATTTATATGAATAATTCTTTGTCTATAAATATTATTCTCATATTGTGACCACTAGGGTTTTTCAAGGTGGCCACTGATAGGGAAAACAGAAAATTATGCTTGGATCTTTAGCATTGGGGAAGAAGAAAAAGAAAAAGTGCTTGAATTTTTCGGTCCTTTGGGAATAAAAAAATATAAAGAGCCTTTACTCAAAGATGTGACCAAACCAGTCAACATGAAATTTCCTAAACTTGATCTGGTGATAAATTTTCAGAAAAATCACACTACTTGAAAGTTTTAGCACTAACATGGCTGCCACGATGTATTCTCTGGTTAGTCAAAAGGTGCTTAGTATTCATACATGCTGTCAGATTCAGATAGGAAGACAATTTTTTGACATTTGAGTTACCACATTTGCCAAAAACAATTTTAGTATATTTATATGTCATGTCTTCTGATCTGCAGCTGTTATTTTTGGTAGGTCATATGAACATTAAAATTATATTATTTTACTATTAGTTATGTTATTGAATAAAACTAATAATATAGTAAAATAATACCAACGTTGATCATAAAAAATATGTTTGTATTTTATAAAAGTTTATCTAATTATATAATTTACTCTCCCCTAAAAACATCCTCTCCCACTGGAGTAAACTTGTTCCCTCTAGATTTGTTTCACTTCCTTCTGATATTCTCAATAAGAAGCTGAAATATTGCCTTGCATTAAACTCCAAACTTTTCCCAGTGGCAGACCACTTGATGAGCATTTGATGTACTTGTGAGACACCCACCTTAATATATTACCTACTGGTCCCCTTGTAGAAGCCATATCAAGTTCATATCAATCAGTAAATACAGCATTTTATTAGACTTTGTTTCTTATGTTTCTTATGTTTCTTGGTGTAGCACCTCATTCTTGTATGATTTAGCTCTTTCACATAATATTTATTTTCTCCTTGTTTTCCCATCTGCAGACGACCTGGCACTCAGCCACGGACCGCAGTTTGAGAACCACTGTTCTAGAGACATCCAATATTCACACATTTTTTGAGGGAGTAAGGACAGCTCCATATAGCTTCCAGAGACACACAACTATCGAAAATTCCAGGGGAAGACCATTCCAAAAAGCTTTTAGGAGAGTTTAATTTTAAAAAAAATTCAGACGAGGACAACTCCCAATAGCTTCTAGAGCAAAGATTCTCAACTTTCTAGGCCCTCTGTGAAGGGGATTAGAATTTTGTGGCACACTTATTACAATTTTTGTAAGCATTTTGTTTTTCACATATTTTTATTTTTCATTCCATGTGGAATATATCAGAGTAGCATAGTAAACAATTAAGTGTTTTAATTTTCTAAGTATTTATGATTTAAAACAAATTATAATTACTTACTCCCTTACTGATTTAATTGACATATATATAGACAACAAAAAACTGAATAAAATACATATATATTGTTATAGAGTAATAATTTTGTCCAAATAAAACTAGCACACTCGCCAACCACAACGTGAGAGCACTGAAAATGAATAATACCACCAAAATAAATAATACAACCATCAGTAGGAAAACAATATTAATATTGATGTTTAGAACACAATAGTTTAATATCTAGTCTAGTTGTTATCATCCTTAAGACTTAGCATTCTATTTCTTGCTTTGGATTTTATGGTTGCCATAACTGGGAAGGCTTGCTTGTACGAATAGAAAGTTGAGAAGGGCAAAAGTAGGTATGTTGCTTTTACCACAACGTTAGGATACTATGCTGTCTCACTCTTCTTTTCAAATTTCACTTTAAGTGTGGAAGATCAATGCATTTGTCTTCTTAACTGAAAATGACATCTAGCTCCACTGAATTGTCTGCCAATTCAAAGAGTGAGACAAACCAGTCAAGCTTCTCGGTGGAAATAGATGGAAAGTACATATCGACTGCTTCTTGCATTCTTGGAAAGTGGTCGAGAATGAGGTCTCTCAGCTTTCCCAGCTCATTATCTTCTGCCAGATGAAGAAGAGCGAGAAAGTTTGATAAATCCCCTTACTGAATTGCAGACTTCCCAGTACCCAGTTTTCTTGTGAAGCCTTTGACTTTGTTGTAGAGGAAACTATTGTCGGTTGCCCTTGCACTGAAAGATTTATTTCATTGAAATTATTGAAAATATCTGCTAGGAATGAATGTTTCAAACACCAAACATCATTTTGCAGCAACTCATAAAATGTGTCATGTTTTTATACTTTAAAAAATGCTTTGAGCTCTTTGAACTCGAGAACTTGGTTCAGCACACAACTTTGAGCTCTTTGAACTCGATAACTTGGTTCAGCACACAACTTTGAGCTCTTTGAACTCAAGAACTTGGTTCAGCACACAACTTTGAGATAACCACCTGTGTGCAGTACTAATGAAACATGAGCTGCATTAATTTTCCAGCATATCTTTTCAAAAAGACTTCATTTTAAAGTTCATGACTTGACAAATTTTACTATTTTTACAACACAGTTCAAAACTTCGGTCAACTCTTCACCACATGTTTTTGCAACTAGTACTTCTCTGCATAAAAACCATTGAGTTTTTACATGAAAGGCCATGGTTAGTTTGCTATAAGGTAACAGAAATGAGATTATTCTGGTCAGTGGTTGCTGTGTCCAGCTCTTTACAAAACAGAAACAGATCAATGACATCTTTACCATCAATAAATCAGCGAAACCCAAGGAGCTGACATTTGCCAGTAGTATCGATACTTTCGTCTATTTGCTAAGCAGATTCTGAATTAGTTTAGATTTTTTCAATGACTTGTCCGTTTACATTGGACAACATCTTTTATATCCTATGACTGATTGTACTATTGGAGAGGAGAACTTTCAAGACCTGATCTTGAGCTTCTTGGCTAAGTATTGTTTCAACTATAATATTACATGCAGGGCCAATGATTTCCTCTCCATTGGTAAGAGGTTTCCTATCAGTTTTGCAATTTTAAAATAAACCTCAAGAACAGTGTCAGCTTTGGTAACTCTTTTAACCATCAGACAATCTTCTTTCTTCTGCTCCTCTAATAGATGTGAAAAATAAGACAAACTTTTCTCTGACTCACCAGGGTGGTTGTTAGTAAGATACTGCTCTAGCTTGCTGGGTACCATAGCCTGATTTCTGAGTGTTTCCCCACAAACTATGCACACAGAGCGAGGACTATCCTCCTATTTTTCCACAAAAATCCATACAACAAGTAACTGTCCAAATGTCCTTTTCATTAAAAAAAGAAAGCCGGTTTTCTTTGTCATCTTTTATATCTATAAAATAAAGTGACGTGTCATGATCAACCTTGATATTCAAAGTAAAACATAGACTGGAAGCCGATAGTTTACCTTTACCGTCTTGAAGTTTACGTTTCTTCACAATAAACTTATCCATAGTAATCACAAGAGACCACAATTAAACATCACAATTACAACAAACTGGTCAGGCTGAACTGATTTTAAATAGCAAAATAAAAGAGACAGTTGGTAGCGAAGCTAGCGAAATAACTGTCAAGCAGTGACTCATACTACACACTCGCACACAGTTTCAAGGCCATGAGTGGTTCAGTGTGTCTGGCAGGAAGCAGAGGGTGGGAGGGAGGTTTGAGATTGCTCTCATATAAGTTTAGTAGCACATGCAATTCAGAGAAATACTAAAAGACAAAACTTTCTTCCTATTCTTTATTTTGTGTTGTTGTTATTATTATTATTATTATTATTATTATTATTATTATTATTATTATTATTATTATTATTTTACCCTCAGAATCCCTGTTCTAGAGGCATCCAGTTTTAAAATATTTGTCAGGTAAAGACAACTTCACCTATCTTCTAAGGGCATCCAATTTTCAAATAGTGTTGAAGTGTCCTTGCCCCCGTTAGTTTGGAGGACAGGCTTTTATAAAAAAATATTTTTCTTTTAGTGCTTCCACCCCATTTCCCTCTCTACACAAATACAGTTCCACCACCACTGAGTGTAACACATTTGTATACATATTACTGTAACTTGCTTCAACTATACTCGTGGATAAGCAAACATCACATGTGGGGTAGCGATTTTATTATCCATACCTTAAAATAAAGTTTGGTAAGGATGTGGAGTAGTTCTTTAGTTGTACTCTGAATATTTTTAGAGGGGGGGAGAGGCTCCTTATCTTTGGTGTCGAGTGGCAAATTCTCTCAACGGAAGATATAAAGGAAGTTATTTTAACAAAGACCCATCTTGAGGTAATTTAATGTGTTCTAAAACATAATTGAGGTTGTAGAACTCCACTAACTAAGCCTAGGAATTGGGTAGAAATATTTGCTAGTAATACTTGCTCATGTACGTTCAGCACACACTTTACAAACCATTTTCATTCAGAATCATTTGTTTAAAGTCTCACAACCAGAGTAAATTCCCTTTAAAATAAAATCATCAACATTTTTTCTTTTGCCTAGAAAACAGGAAACTATGTCTGAATTTTACAATAGAGTTTGAGTGGCCACTCTGTCTGTTGGTGGTTTGCAAATTTAATTTTGATCCAGGAGGCAGCAGTGCAATTGAGTGAACTGACTTGGGTCTTTTTCATGAGAGATTGACCATCTTCTATTTATACAAATGCTTGTGTTTTGCCTTTAAACTTGCTCATCGAACCATGTTTCATAATATTATTCAGGATAAGTTAACGACCTGGTGTCTTAAGGTGTTGATCTCTTATTGCACTTGGTCACTGTTGACAGGGAGGTTAAAGTTTGAATCTTGGCTGGGTGCTCTTGGAGTTGGTTTTTCACATGTATCTCTCATGCTCATTTTCTCTTCCTCTTTCCATGCTGATGCATGTGCATTTCCTTTAATCTGGCCCCCTATATTTTACTTTTAGATGAACTTAATACCCCTTGTGTTAAAAGTACAAACTTAAAAAAAAATCCCTTCTCATTTGTACTTAAGATAATAATTTCATACTACACCATCGATTTAAAGACTAGGTTTGAATAATGGTGCGGTTGAAACTCTCTTAGACTTGTGCAAAAGCAAGTATGTTATGAATAATTCAGAGCTCAATATGGTTCATGGTACAGCAACTCTTTCTTTGTTTAAACTTACAAAAAAGTAATATTTTTTACATTCATTACTGTTTCCAGACTATGATCTGGGTCAGATTGCCTCCACCCCCTCACCCCCCACCCCCAAAAGATGATTAAAATACTAATAAAATATTTTTTCTTACCTAAAGATTGATTCATTGTTTTTAATTTTTGTTTGTTTCACTATTAAATGTGCATTTTATAAATGAGGCACATGACGCACACTAAAAAAAATACTTACTATATACAAGGCAAGGCACACACACAAACTTACCAGAAAATTGTGAACTTTGAGGCCTACAGTTTTCTGGTAAGTTTGTAGGCCTTGCCGTTCTATCTTCCTTTCAATGTTTAATTTTTTACAGCCATTTGGTGCAATTTTTCCTTTGTCAAAAAGGGTGTTAATTAATGTAGTGATTACAAGATCAAAAATCTAAAACCCAGCTAGTGGCGACAAAATAATTCAATTGACTATCATCTTTTGACTTAGCGTGGTGAACAGTTATGCTCTTTGGCCAACGATATTCTGTTTGTTTCAATATGCTTCAATAAAATGGTGTTTTTTATTTTTGCTCTTTGGTGGAATGGGATGTAATTTTTTTCTGTTATATTTCTGTAACAACATATATTGTTTCATTTCAAACTTTGCCATTTTGCCTTAGCCTATTTCTAGAACTTTCATTTACTAGTATAAAAGGACTAAGAATCAAGGTATCTTTTAGATATCAGTAACAATAGAGAGTATTGAGAAATTGAGTCTGACATCCCAAGTTTGCACACCCCATCAGCAACGACTAATATCTAGGCTTTGCATCTTGTTGCAGTACGAGCTGGAGCGCCCAGCCATACACTCGGGGCTCCTACACAGCCATGGCAGTGGGGGCTAGTCAGGTGGACATTGAAAACATTGCGCAACCACTCTTCGCAAACCCACGTCATACAAAGGTTAGTCCACCTTGGTTTATTCAGGCACCATCTTCCACTCTTCATTCCATAGAAGCCAATTTAATATGTCACATAAACATATTTTTTATTTGATTTTTATCTGTTATATTTTTATGCTCATGTAATTTTAATGTAACTTTCATATTTAAAAACAATACCCTGATCTTGGTTTATCACATAATTTTTCAATCTTGTTATCAAAGTAGCACCCATTGATACATCTATATTTCATGGCACCCTGGGTATGAAACATTTTCATATCCAGACATTGTGTGCCAAACAATTCTTAGTAGAAGACATACTTGAAATATAAAGACACTTAATTATTAATTAAAATATTTGACTAAATATTAACTTTATAAAATACTAAATTTATATTAACTAAAACAAGAATTATTTTTTCTTGTAATACTTGTATACTTAATGATACATTTTTTCCTATATTTTTGTGACCTGCCTAAAATCCATTGTAGTACTTCCTTTGAAAGTCACTGCTTTAAAGTGTTGAGTTATCTGTTTTGGATGACCACTGATGAAAAATATGTAATGTGTTTCATTTGTGACATATTTACTTTTATATAACAGGCAAAGATTCAAATAATTTAAAATTCACGTGAGGTGTAGTCTCAATTGTAATAACTGCTAGATGTGTCATAATTCCTTTTTTATTTTGTTTCAATGCTGATTCTTAAATTTTAAAAACTTTTTTAGTGCTGAGCTGATCAGCTATTTTGCCGATCATGCCAATGCTGATTAGGCTGATCACCAATCCCGATTATTTAGCTTTTTTTTTTAATGTTTCAAAAATAAAATGCAGCAATAATATTATAGACAAGTGTTCATGTAACTAATTTTCATTTTGTTCAATATAGTAGGTTTGCTTGGACAAATTTGAATAAAAACTTTGGAATTAATTTTATATAAATTCACTTTACACTGACCCTACCACATTTAGACTACTTTTTCCTCATAGCTAAGTTTGTGATTTTTTTATATAAGAATTTTATTTTCTATACCGGAAATGCTGGAAATATACTTGAATTTTGAATCGGTTATTGGAAATAGATTAAGCCACTCTTCTTATTGAGTAAAACATTGTCTACAGTAGTTTATATCAACATTTGAGACCCCTAATATTTATAATTTGAACACTACCAATATTTATAGTTTGAACACCCCTTGACTACTCTACCCTTTGTCTTGTTTGCTACATATGTAGTTGGTCTTGTAGATGCCGTTGAAGTGGAAATGTTTGTCTTCCTTGTCTTTTTGTCTTTTCTTAGTTTATTCCCTAACCCTCCTCCTCTACTGTTTAATAAGTTGTATAGTAGCGCCTAACAAAACTGAAGATTGAGTTTGTTGGTCAGTTGGCCTCACTGTGTACGATACTTTTAGTGTTTGTTCTAACATGGATTTATTTATAACCTTCATGAATAATTCATGGTTCATTCATAGCTTGTACTTTATGTAAATGAGACGGCTTGAAATTGCTGATTGTGTCTGAAAGTTAATTTGTATGTGATAATAAAACTTCTACATGCTAGAGAAATAAAGAAATAACTGTTTTGACTTCACAAGAATTCTAATTGCACAGTACCTTCTTCGTTGTTTTCTTCACTACATCCCTTCTCACACTTCCCCAAAAAAGCTGTACAGTTCAGCATACCTAAAAGGATTCACTTCAAGTGGTGATGGGCTTTATTAGTTCTTAGTGAATATTTTTTCCAAAGAAACTGTATCCCAGGAGCTACATTATTTTGCTAAAAAAATTTTTTATTCTTTTCCATACCATGGTAATTGTTGAACTAAGTTTTTCCATAAATAAAGAATGTCTGGTTGAAAACCCACATGAGGACAGCCTTATTGCCTAACATGTAACTTATGATGCAGTCACTGCAGCTGGAAGAATTATAAATAAGACAATTTCAAAGATGATGATTCATGCTGTGAGTAATGCATCAGGAATAAGGAAAGAAGCTCTTGAAAAGAAGAAAACGATTGAAGTAAATTTAAATCGAAAAAGAAAAACAGCATTAGACAAAATAAGGAAATTGGAAGTAAAAAGAAGAACAGCTCTGCAGAAAGCAAAGGAAGAAGCAAAAGTGTTAGAACATGAATTTAACAAATTGAAAAAGTCAAAAGTGTTAGAACATGAAATTAACAAATTGAAAAAGTCAAAAGTGTTGTGATTGAATTTTAATTTTTGTCTCCACGCTTAAAAAGATTTTGTATGAAGGTTTTATTATATTAATTTTTAGCCATATTAGGTAACTGCAATCATCTTTATTTCCAATAATAATGAATTTGTTTGGTAAATACATAGTAATAAAAATACAGAATCTCAATTAAAAACAAACAAGTATGATATTAATAAAAAAATAACTTGGAAATGTAATGTTTCAAATGTTATCGGGGCCCCCACCTCCCAATCCTTCTCTGCCATACTTTTTTTTCTCTCTCACTCAATCAACCTGTCTCACTTGCTGACCTTTCTTATCTCACCACAAAACCCCCCCACTGGTCTTATCTCCTTGTTATGGAAATAACTAACTGTTGGTTGGCTGCTAGTGTACTCTATAAAGTACACTAGCAGCCAACCTTCACCACCCTCCTAGCAACAGAACAAAGGACAAGGCTATCTGACAAGAGCAGTACCTGCTGTGTGTGGGGTGGACATAGCACCATTAACAAAAGATTGATTCTAAGAATCAATGCACTAAATGTTGATCATGGGCTTAGCTGATTAAATGCCATATAATCGCAGATGATCAGATTTGGGATTGGCATCGGCACAGCCATACAATTTGTCAATTGTTGATTTACATTACCTAGCATTTGCCATTTTAATCTTTTTCCATACATTCAACTTCACATTAAAAATATTTTATTTATTTATATTCCATAATGTAAAAAAGCTTGAAAAAAAAAAAACAAAAAAAAAACACAATTTGATTTGGACAAGATCACTAGAACACAAAGGTCATGCCGAGTACATTTACAATTTTTTGGTACAAAAGTAAAACTGCGAAAACACTAAAATGAAATTTACTGAGATTTGAGAGTTAAGAATCGAAGTATAGAAAATTGTGAAATGATGATTGATTTTTTTTATCCTAGTAAGAATAGATATATTGAGGAATTAAATGTGACATCCTCAAGTTATTAGAGAATAACAGCTCAAGTCATAACACTCAGTTTCTGTTTAGTTTTGTCAAAAATATCTACAATTTGTACAAAGATGCGTTCTGCTATCCAATTGGTAAATATTTAAGTGCAAGAATTGGCGTTGTTGTACTAGATGTTGATGAGCTACCAAGGTTAAGTTATTTTCCAACCCCTGTCATCCAATTAGTAAATATCAAGATGCTAGGGCATAAAGGCGTGTTGACATCGGCATAACATTGTTGGCAACCAACAAAAACGTGAAAGATCAGTTATAAATGTTGACAACAAAATAATATAGTTTTCCATCAATAAGCGGTAAACATCAATGAAGTGTTGGCAACATTGTTGTAGAAGTACAACGTGGTTGTCAACTTAGTTACCAATATTTACTATTTAGTAATGTTTGGAGGCTCCACCTGACAAGGTTGTACTTGTGCTGTGTGATTTTAGTCTTGTGTACCCCATTTCCTGATCACTACTTATTTTTAATTATGAAATAGAGTCGAGAAAATATAGTAACTTTAATAGAAATGTACACAGATTAGCTAATTTTATGGGATGTTAAGTGTGAGGACTATAAAATTAGAAAAGAGCAACATGATGCATGTCAAGAAATCTCATAAGTGTTAAGTATTGAAAGAGTTGAAGTAGAAAAAAACAATTAAGGATTTGACAGCATCGTTTGATCGTGAATTAAAAATGTAAACACATTAACAATCAGGAAATGTAACTGAACAAGTTTATTCCTCAAAATGGCTTACCTTTACACTTTAACATTTCTTATCAGAATCCTGAACTTAACAACGTCCTGACAGCATTGTTGATTTGGTTTAAACACCTTGTTGCAGAAAAATGTCATCATTTCTTGTCAACATTCATAGGCCTACTATTTGTTGCCAACAATGTTGCAATGGTGTAAATGCGCCCTTAGCTGTAAAGTCCTAGCTTAAGATAGTTTTTTATTCTAGAGGAATTTCAGAATTAACTATACAACCCTAAAATTAAGAATAGTTTATTTAAGGGTGAAAATAGAACAAATAAATTCTATCTAAATTGGCTTCAACAATTTTGATTAAGGTGCGGCCGGAGGGAGTGCAAGAATGTTTACAGTTTTTATAGAACTGAAATTTTTTAGCCAAAATAAATCAAATATTTCTCCAGTAGCAACATAGAGTTTAGTTTTCTGCACATGCTAATATCAACAGATCTTGAATATCTGTCAAGGCTGTCCTGGAATTGGGTCAAAACCTTTTCTATTTATTTAAAAAGTTTTGACGAAATTCCAGGACACCCTTGACATATATTCAAGATGTGTTGATATTAGCATGTGCGGAAAACTAAACTCTACGTTGCTACTGGGAAAAATATTTGATTTATTTTGCCCAAAAAATATTAATGCTATAAAAACTGTAAAATTACTCGCGCTCCCTTCTGCCGCACCTTAAGATTTTTAACTAGGCACAGTTTAACATTAAAAACAAAATGCCACAAATCATTTTCCTGGAGAAATATCTTGGAGGGTGTATACCTTCAATTTTGATCATATCTCCGTAACTCTTTCAGATTAGAAGTAAAGTACTGGATATAAAAAAACTTTTTATTTGAAATATAGTTTTATAAAATCATTAGTTTCCAAGCTATAAGAAAATATATCTCTTTAAATGGAGGTCTGGGAAATGGTGAGTTTGAAAATTTACACAACCAATACACTCCAGGTAATCAAAAAAGTCTTTGAATAGGAAACTCCAAAATGTGTGTTCGGGAAATGGGGACAGGCTCTTCAAATTTACTGAACTTATGGAAAGAATAAACTACTTCTTGGTGAAAAAGAAAATGCAATTTTGTACAGGAGATTAAAAACCTTAAAAATTAATTAACACAAAAAACAAAGAATATCTAAAACGATATTAATTAAGGAATTGATTACAAAATTAAAAATAAAACTAAAGTCTAATTTGTGGTGACAGAACAATTAAATAAACATCATCTGCCGTCATAGGGCGGTGGACAGTTATGCTTTTGGGGGAATCGTGATGTTCCTTTTGATTAAATATGCTTCAGTATGTCTCTCTTATTTCATAGATGCTCTTTGGTGTAATATGATGCTCTTTTTTTCTATTATGCTTCTGTAACAACATATATCATTTCATCTCACCTCTCTTTCGAGATATAAGTAAAGTTTAGTTAAAGGAGTGAAAAGTCTGTACAGTGCCATTTATTTTTATCTCAAATCTGAAATCTTTTCAAATCCTGAATACCCTTAAGGATTCTAAGATTCAAAGGGCCTATCCTCCCTTGTAATATTTCAAAAGTAATCTAACTTACTGAATTAATCTAATTATTAAATACCCTAACATGTTCCTATCTAAGTGTCCTATCATTCTTTACAAATCCCCCCCTGGATGAGTTCTGATAGAATGAAACCTAGATTGGGGGATTGGGTGGTAACGATTGATTTTCCTCAAGAATCAGCCCATATCTCTTTGTCCATTGGCAGTAATATAAAGACGTGTAAACTGTGTTATTTTCATTGTAAAGCCATATTATGCCCGTGCCCGTTCCTTTTATATGTTTCTATCCACCTTTCCTATACCTTTTCCCAAATGTAATACAATTACCTCATAAAGCGGAAAAAAGTTTTCCTTATAGATATATACCAATATCATTTAAAAAATACTGATCATGTGTTGGGAATAAAGGATTTTTACTTAAACATCTTTCTGTAAACTAATAAGTGACATGCTCTCTTAATTTAAAATGTTACAACTAACTAAGTTTTAATTACATTATTAGATGATTATCAGTAAGACAAAAGAAACTGCATCAGGATTTACGTATTTACCTGAAGGGTTGATAGAAAACCGTCCTTATTTAAACCCCCGGCACTCTGTTTGTGTTAGATTAACTCTCCATATGACACAGTTTTGGTCTGGGCACTAGAGAATGACATCTCTGTTCCAGCCATCGTTGTTGTTTGCCGGCGAACACACACACAGCAGCTTTTACTCTACAGTGCACGGGGCATACCTGACAGGGCGCGCTGCAGCCCAGGCACTGGTCATCCCTGACTCGCCCGAGGAGACTGTGATGGAGTGCGAAGGGACGAATGACCTCAGCTCTTGGATACAAGGCATTTCCCTCAACTGAGACCCCCATTCCTACTTTCTCTCTTCCCCATACCAAGTTTATCTTTCCATGCGTACATTCTGCATAGAACACACACATTTGTAACCAGCAAGACTTCAACAAGAAATATATCCTCCTAAGTACATTTAAATAAGGAAAACCTATTTTAACTTTTGAGAAACATGATTAGTTTTATTTAGTAATATCAATGTAGGAATGACAACACCTGACAGTTATAAAAGTTTTTTAAATTATGTACTCTAATAAATTCGTACTTTGGGTCATGTGCTATATAACTAGAAAGTATCATTACTGATAAAATAATTATATGTAAGAGTGTGAGAATCTTCAAAATCTTTTGACTTTATTTTGAAAATTTGACAGTTTGAACTTGGCTTCAAAAAATAGTTCTTACTTTGACAATATGAAACTTTGCAAATAAATACATTGCTAGTTAATGTCTAAATATATTTAAATACTAAGGCTTGGCTGATCAATTATTTTGCCAATACCGATTATTTGTTTTCGATTAGTCCAATCACCAATGTTGATCATTGAGTTTATTTTAAATATTACAAAGATAATATGCAGTAATGATTTTTTTTTAAATGTTCATAGGCTGTTCATTTTTATTCTGTAAAGGTTTAAATGAAAAATTTAGAGTTAGGACCAATTATAAAGCGAATTATATTTAATTTACTATCACATTTTAAATATAGTTAGTTTCATATCCTTTAAATTGAAAAATTACACCTGAACACGTGGATTGAACCCGAGACTTTTGGCTTAGTATGCCAATGCTCTAACCACTGAGCTATCTAGGAGTCATCCTGTAACCAGGGTCACTCTTCGCTCATATTTTAAGGCAGAGTCCATGATGGATGTGTGAAAATTGTCAGCTACAAATGAGTGATCAATTAAGATAACGCAATATCAGATAATATATTAATCTTTGACTCGGGAGGGCTTTATGCTTCCAATAGTTCACTGACATTTACCATACTAAACCAAAAGTCCCGGATTTGATTCCCTTGTCCAGATGTAATTTTTCTATTTAAAGAATATGATATTTAGATGTGGCTATAATTGTAACTAACAAATATAATAGTGTGTCTATTTAATCCATCATAGCTAGTTTCAGTTAAATTGACTCCATTTTTCTTCTAAGTATTTGATAATTTTACATAGGGATTTTATTTGGAAACTGTTTATATATTAATTATAGGATATTTTTTAAATATTTTGTTTGTTAAATTTTTCAGAATTTAAATAGGAATAATAAATTTCAAAGCAATTTTATAAGCATCAACTGATGAATAAATTCAAGTATTGGAATAAATGTCAGTCCTGAATCCTTGTTGTAGTTTGAAACTTCCGATAGTTCTTTAGTTTTAGTTCCCTTGGTTCTTCCACACAGTTTTAGCTTCCCTTGAATCTTTCTCTTGGGTCTAACACCGGTATACTAACTACTTGACCTTGTGAATGACCTTTCAAAGAAAATCCCTCCCTACTCCCAACCAATTATGGCTTCTCTCTCACTGACCTTTTTATCTCAACCCACCCCCCATTGGTCCCCTCCCCTTGTTATTAAAAGAAGTAACTGTACACTAGCATTTAAAATTTAAGACTTAGATATATTGCTCAAAAATATATAGAAAGAATTGATTGATAAAATTTGTTAAGTTAATTGATGTAATAAAATATTGTCAAATAATGAACATTACACATTTAATAAATAATTCATCATCAATTTAGTAGTATAATATCTAAAATACATGAAAACATGTTACATTTTTTTTTTAAACTTACAGATAACAAAATAGGTTAGACAAAACAATGTTCAAGTTGCTGTCGTACCAACACTTAGTGTCCTTCACAACGACTTTTTCTACCATGATTATGACACCTATCTGTCGAAATATGTCAGGGTGAGTATTCCAGCATCTTTTCTATGTTAGAAATACAAAAGAAGTAGCGGGACAAGAAATAACAGATAAGACTTAGAATATTACAAAATTCTCCACTTCAATTAAATCCGTTTCAAATTGGTTAACCTATAAATTAAAATTTTATACTTGTCAACTCTAATACCTATCTATACTTTAAACATTGTTTCATTAAATATTGCATATCTTAAAGTCGTTGTATATCAATACTCAATCATTTAATCATAACCCATATGCAGATGTTAACCTTTTAAACAAAATTTTTATACTTTGAATTCTGAACTTACATGAACTTGAACATTGTTTTGTCTAACCTATTTTGTTATCTGTAAGTTTTAAAACATTTTTAACGTGTTTTCATGTATTTTAGACTTATCATCACCTTATATACTTTTAAATTGATGATGAATTATTTATTAAATGTGTAATGTTCATTATTTGACTATATATATATGTTACTACCATAAGTTAACCTAATTATACATTGCAATATCTGCAATTTCATTTTATTACATCAATTAACTTAGCAAATTTTATCAATCAATTCTTTCTATATATTTTTGAACAATATATCTAGGTCTTAAATTCTAAACCAAATCCAATCCTTACTTTCAACTTGTTTAGAATGTTTTCTAAAATGGTGTACACTAACAGCCATCCTCTTTCTATTAACAAAACAAAGGACAAGACTGTTTGAGACCTGCTTCTGTGGTCGCATAGTCTAAGGCGCTAATCTCGTAGTAGACTAGACTGCCAATGACGAAGATCGAGGTTAGAATTTTGGTCAGGATTACTTAGGCCTCCCCCCCAAATGGGTTCCCACTCTCCCTCCACGCAAATGTGAGTACCCTTCCTCTAAATATAACCTTCCTAATCCCTAAAACCATCAGTATAATTAGTACATAAGCATATAACTTAAACGAATTGTAATACGCAGTGCTAACGAAATTATTGTATGACAAGAGCTTAACAATGATGAGTCACCAGTACCTGAAGTGTGGCCTGTTAACAAAATATCAGTTTTAAGATTTAGTTAACCAAATGCCGACCATGGCTTACCAATTGTGCTTTTATCGGCTGATGATCAGATTGACAATCAGAATCAGCCCAGCCCTAATAAATACGCATAATATAATGATTTTTTCAACATAAAACTAAGTTGCATTGCATTTGTCATACTCTTTTCTGAAGCGTTCCATTTGAATTAAAACAAAATCAAGGAATTGGGTGCTAATGGCTTATTTTGTTAAGGCAATGTGTAATATCAAATAATCATCATCATCATCAACTGTTTCCAGACTTTGGCCATGTTGGTTTGGTTAGATGCCTCCATCTTCCTCTATCCACCATTCTTCTCCTCTCACTTGCACACATTCTTTTAACTGCTACTCACATCTCTTTCTTGGTTTCCCTTGTGGTCTTTTCCCTACATACTTAATCTCCATTGTTTGCTTTGGTATTATTTTATTTTCCATCCTCATTACATGACCATACCATCTCATCCTTGCTTCCTCTACAACCTCATATATTCCTTGTATTCCCACTTTTTCCCGAACAGCTTCATTTCTAATCCTGTTTCTCCTTGATTTCCACAACCTCCACTTTCCTTGTCTCTCTTGAATCTAATGTCCATGTTTCTGCTTCCTATGTGACAGTGGGTATAAAGTACGCCCTGTACAACACTTCAAGGGGACTTCTCTTCTCCATAACAGGTCTCTTACACACCTACAGGACAACTCTCCCTGCTGTCCTCTTCTAATTAAATCCTCTATAGTTTAACCCTTTGCCTCAATTACTCTTCCAAGATATTTTACTTTCTGTACTTTTCTCAGCTCTACTCCATCCAACCTTATAGCTTTACTTGGCCTTATCCTCTACCTTGACATTACCATCACTTCACACTTCACCATGCTAAATGTCATTCCACATTATTATTATATACTATCAAATGTTGTGTTAATTTGATCTTTTTTTGGTTCTTCCTATCAAATGGGTGGTGGAACTATAGTGCATACATATTTTATTTTTTAGGTTATTATGAGAACTCATGTATATTCATCAAGTAGTAATTTAATGGTCGCTTTGGTGAAATTATGAAACATTATTGTCCACAAAAAAGCTGCTTATTGGCTATGATGAGATAGAAAAGGGGTGTGAGTCAACCATCACTTTTAAAAGTATTACAACATGTTGGTATATACAATTTAAATATCTAGAAAAGTTATTTATAAAACT
Source organism: Timema bartmani (assembly GCA_902151455.1). NCBI lineage: Eukaryota > Metazoa > Arthropoda > Insecta > Phasmatodea > Timematidae > Timema > Timema bartmani. The sequence continues at coordinate 60,591 of CABFWB010001552.1, forward strand.
TTATTTATTACTTACTACCAGTCAGGGCTACCTAGATTTTTTAAAACACATCTTTTAATAAGCCTGTGTGAAGCTTTAAAATATCGAATTGGTCTTTGATTAAATTCCAAACCTTAGTAGTTGAAAAGTCTAGTTCAGATTGGAAAATTTTAAATCTCAAAAGTTCCTGAATTTGAATGCAGTAGAGTTTAATTTGAAATTCAAATTACAAAGTAAATCTTTTATTGAAACTATCATATGTAACTAAAATATAATAAAAAAAAATTCAAAACATTCCAGGTAAATCATGTGGCTGTATTAACTTTTTTTTTAATTTGAAAAATGTAATTTTTAAATATTTCATCTGGGCCAGTTAGTAACAGTTTTATTATTAAACTATATTCACTTTTGAAATATTTGACTTATTTTTTTTTTATTCTAAATGTTTCCAAACCATGATATTCAATTTAGAATCAATTCATTTTCGTAAGCAAAGATTTGAATTTGGTTTGATATTGAAAATCTTGTATTCACACAAGCTTATTTTTTAATGGTTTTATTTACCCCCATATAAACATAATAGTAAGCATTTTACCTGCTATGTTTTAAGATAATTGCAAACACTTTCTTCATTATTAAAGAGATTATTGTTCTGTGTTTCTTTTCTAAGGATAATGTTGTGTTCAAAATAGTGTTTAATTTATTTATAAAAGCATTTAGTCATGTTATTGATTTCACAATTTATTTATTCTTGGATACTTGTGAAATACTAAGGATTGGAAAATAAATATTGCCTAAAGTGTTAAACAAATCATAATGTATTTATTTTTACCGCAAAAATTAATTATTTAGCTATCAGTATAAATCTGTAACATAATCACATGAAAATACAATAATTTGACTCAAAATGTTATCTTCTATGCCTCAGAACAAAACTTGATTACGCTTAAAATTAATTGCACATATATGGTATTTATTACTGTAAGGAAGGTTTTATATAAATGTTCAATAAAGTTAGATTTAATGGCATAAAATTATTGTTTATAAACTATATAATAAAAAATAGTAAATTATTCTTAGCTCTAAACTATTATATGACAGTAAGTAAACCTACTTGTAAAAATAAAACTCAGTGAAATGTAAAATGAAAATTAACTTATAAGTAGCCTTATTTAACTGTGCCATAAACAAGATTGTATTTTGTTGAACTTAAGTGTAGCTTTTATATTTATTTTTTTACACTATTTTTAATGGCACTTTATTTTTGTCTGTGCTGTCCTTTACTGTTAAGACTCTGCAGCTATCTTATTAGTGATTTGGAAAAATCCTTTTAATATATTGTTAAAGGTAGGGATGATAAGCCTTTTCCAGCTATTTACTTACAGTTTTATTGTAGTGAGTACTACACGGGTTATTAAGGGTGATAAAGTGTACTACACAGGTTATTTGGAGTGTCTAAAGCTTCGAAAACTTCATCTCACAAAAATAATTATCCTTCACTCTGTTAGCTTGCTGATTTGTTCACTTGATAAGTTGTCATCAATGGAGACAGCTGATTGGTTACCTCATATCATTAAGTGGAATATAGCTGCTTCTTAGAGAAAACAAAACCTCATAATTTTTTTTTATTTCTGATCTGTAATTTTTAAGTTATTTTCTCATCGTGTGAAGAATTTACTCTTTTGGTATTAGGTTTTGAGAATAAGCTAATGACAAAATACCTATATGTAAATTCCATAAAGGTCTAATGACTTTCAACCTTTCTTACTAGTAAAGAAATAAATTAATATTCTAGTACTTATTGAAACAAAATAACAACGTTGAAATAATGTTTCTATATAAATAAGTTGCCTTTTTGTTTACTGACCATCCAATAGTAATTTCCATAAATCTTTACAAAACAAACAATACTGGTATTTTCCTAAATTAACTCTAAAACATTGAGCTTTGTTCTCTCTGATTTATTTCAATGAGTTTGATTGAACTAAATATGGCTTTCCTATTGGTTGGCTATGATTAAGAAATCAAGGACTAAGGACAGCGCAGATAAGTTAACTGGTAATTGGTTGCAGCTGAAAAATGTTTATACTTTCCCCAGTTATTATTTCTGGTAATTATAAATTAACTATTATATGCACATTCAATAAAATCTTTAGTATGTATGAACTATATGCTCAAATTAAGGGCTAAATTGAATCAGTTTTAAAATATATTCAAACATTAGATTATTAATGTATCCTATTGTGTCGTGCCTAATTTGGTTCCTAAATTATGCACATATACTGCAGCCCAATCTCAAAATAAGACCGTCAAGTCAACCATATTGACTCCTATCAGGAGACCAGATATCCAAATAGTGTTCTGACTTATCATTTGGTACATTTTAATGCCAACTCATTTTCTTCAATATAATTATAAATTACATGTAATAAATAATAAGATAGCCCACATCTTGTTGGTAAATCATTACATGACATAACACCAGTATTAAAACAACTTTTCAAGATTTTCTGCTAGGTTTTGATGTTATTTTCTTAACCTTTTCTTCTAGTCACTTGTTGGTTTATTGAGCTTTGACCAAAGTTTTAAAATTGTTAAATGTAGTTAATTTAATAAATAACTATAGAATGTGCATTCTTTTTAAATGTTTCATTTTCTGTAGCAATTTGTCTCCCTAAGTGAATGCTGGTGAATATCCTGGCATTAAACTTCTCATCCCTACACTATTAGATTCTCTAATAACCTTTACACAGCCAACATTCCCTTGAGTGAAGTTCTCAAACAGATTGTAAATACGTCTGCTGATATAAGGTTCCAGACTTAGATTCACCGCATGAACAAAAATATTGTATTCAAATATTTGAAATTGAGGCTTCTATTATAATGATTAAGAGTTGAGATTAGAATAGATGGGCACAAACTAAATTTTTGGCTAAACTAGTCTGGTTTGTTGGTGAGATCAGTAGACACACTGAAATTTCACGAGACATGTCTTTACGAACTTATACTCGGCACGTTAAAATTACTATCAAAACACATTTTTAGACCAATGTAGCATTTTTTAAGTAATAATACATCCGCAAAGTAAACTGAAATCAAATTTTGTGAAATTGACCATTTTGCATTTTAAATGCAAATTATCGTCTATTTTGTTGATTTAAATGTGAATCAACACTAAAAACGTTGTTGTATACCTTTATCCTGAAATAGCCCGAAAAATAAGGAGCAACAACCGTGCTAGTACAAAAGAATTTCTAAAAGAAAAAAAAATCCTAAACTAAAGATTATTATAAGAGAAGTGTTTGAACTGGCTACTTTAAGAGCCACATGTGAGGCAGAAAACGAAAAAAGACCTCTTGTCAGAATTTTTTTCTTCTTCGTATTCTTGCAAAGCTTAAAATGCTGATTAATTTAAATCCAAATTCAAACCGATAGCTTAAAGTTTGACTAAGTTATGATAATTTAAAGATATATTTTACAGAAATAGGGTGTTTTGAGAAAAATGCTTTTAAAGTTTTGCACCACAAAAATATTCCTTATATTACATATTTAAGAAGTAAATATTATACAAATATAATTCTTAGAATATATCCTCACAAGAAACTTTCAAACCTGACCTTATAAAGTTAATAGTATTGCCTAGTTCAAGGGTCAGCAACCTACGGCAGGCGTAATGATTTTCAATGGCACGTCGAGGAATATAAAAAATAATATAAAACCTTTAATTTCTAATCAAAACTGAATTAGTAATTATATTTGATTTAGAAACACGTTTTTACATTTACATTTTACAAGATCAACTTAAATTTGTTTTAATTGTTGTACTGGTATAAAAATATAAACGATTTGGGTGTGCTAGGTTGGTTGGCATGCTGAGTGACTTTGCAATATTATTACTTATGCACAACACTACTGACAGTTACTTTCAACACCTTTTCAATTGAATGCTTCCTCTTATTCTTCCTGGGCACCACAGGGACAGGTTCAGGCTGATCAGGATTTTCACTAAGCACTGCTCCACCAGGACACAATAAGTCTTTGTATTCCTTTTTGCACTATGGACGGATGTTATTGAAAAGGTAACTTTTCCGAGCTTTGGTTAGACAAGGAGGATTCAAGAGTTGGGGGAATCCATCTGGCTCACCTTCATTTCTAAAGATCTAGACAAATTCAATTCCTTCAAGTTCAGTTTTGCATCGTACTTTACCTTTACATGTTTTCAAAATGGTTGAACTGTGTGATCTTAGGCACTTTTAAACACTTGTTGGCAACCAGGAAGGCTTGCCAGTCGTATACATTTACAGCCACATTTCCTTTTTCATTTCCAACAGCAACACCAGAGTTGACTTTTGATGTGGGTGTTGACTGATTAAACTCTTGAATTGAGGAAATGTATGTTGCTCTAAACTTCTTTTTTAGTAAGCCAAATGTCCAATCACAGGAAAACTTGGTATGGCCGACTGGTAGGAAGGATAAAATAATCCGTTTGTTTTTATCTTTGCCAACTCTCAATGCAAGATAGCCCAGTAAGATATTATTCTTATTCTGGGCTACACAGTTATCTGCATGTATGTTCAATGTTTCTTCACCGTGGTTGAAATTACTGATGCAGTAGTCAAATAAACTTACAACAAGGTTGGATCACTACCCACATCAACACTTTTCTGGTATAAGGTAATTCACCTGCTTGTTGATAGTTTCACACATTACCCCAAATATTCCAATTTTAAATGGACTAGAAATAAATGTGTCCCAGCTGTAAGGGATTGCTCAGAATGTGCACCTGTTGGGCCATATCAAAACTATAATGTACAGTGGGTGAAGAGTTAGGCTGACAACTTTCTTTCTCAGCAAAACTTTCTATAGTATACTTTATAGTCTGATTATAATAATTCCATTCTTTTGAAACAATGTCAAGGTGGGATGTCATTTTCTGGAGGTTGGCCATCTTTTCTTCTACACTTGCTAATGATAACTGAGCTCCGATATGTAGTGGTTCTGACAAATCCGGCATAAATCAGATATAGGTTTCATTACTACTCTCTCACAACAGGTTTCTCACCAAATATTTGTGAACACTCATTGACACAGATTGCGCTTGGATAGCATCTCTAAAAGATGCATTGTGCTTGTTGTAAACACTGAGTTTAGTCTCATCTGAAGGTAGCAGTTTCAGATTTGAATTGTAAACTGTGCTGCTTTTGCCAGGTAAAATAATAGCATTTTGTTCTGCATAGTTATTAATATATCTCCCAATATACTCAGCTCTCGAAAATGAGGTAACATTTCTAGAAGATTTACCAATGTTGTAATTAGATGTGCAAACATGTAGGTATTCTTACATACTGAGAGCCCCTTGATTAAGTAGCTTATCCTTGGCTGTTTTTGATTTGAGCGTACTGTCATGCTAGAAAGTTAAGTTAAATAATGTATTTGGCCCAAAATTATTTGATCCATTTTGTTGACATTGTTTTCATATTAATCAACCTCTGCACATTCTATATGAATTGCAACCAAATCTTCAACATGAAACTGGCGACAACAAACAGATTGACAACCACAGCCAGTTTTCAAAAATTCTGAAACTATATTATCTTTATCAGCTGATAACTTTAGATTGAAAGCTGGAAGAACTTCATTATTTTCAGTTACATCATCAATTGAGACCTTGTCAAAATTACCTGAACAATAACCCAGTAGCTCTACAGCTTGTAAGATTGATATTTCTGATAGATTCATTGTATCCTACTCCCTCGGTTCATTTTCATTGTCAATTGATTCATCACTGCTACTCAATGATAAATATCTATCAGAAAAATAGTCTTCAAAAGCTGGGTAGTCTTCCTCACAAATATTGTTCATACCAATATCATTAAGCACTCTCATAATATGTTTTTCATCCATGTTCAATGATAGCCACCACACAATTACAACCAAAGCTTCACTTGAAAGTATAAACGTTTATAACTACTTATTAAACAAGTGACAGAACTCTTGTCGGCGAAAGTTTACCGGTTATTAAGCACATTAAAAAGTACCTCCTGTCACCAGAGATGTTAGAAAATTAGTACAAATTAGTAAAATATGGTTACTGCATTCTAGTGGTGTTTCAAGGAACTATTCAAATAATATAGTTCCATGAAACACAACTAGAATGCAAAAAATGTATTTTTTCACAGAACAATAACCAGTGTTGTTAAAAGGGACAGGCGGGTCTGTTATTTACCCATAATGACAAGAGGTCCCTTTTCCTACACATGATATGTAGTAAATTTTAATTTTTAACAATGTTCTAATTATTATAGAGCATTTAGCATGACTATAATGTAGAGAACATAACTATTTTTAAGAATCAACAAAAAAAGTGTTTTGTCACAACTTATTTTGCTTCTTCTGCCAAATTAACCTTTCCGACAAGAGGTCCCTTTTCATTTTCAGCCTAACATATTGTGTCCAAAGACAAATATTTAAAGAAGTAGAAGAAGGAAATAACACCATAGTTAAATTTGATTTATATCTTTTTATCTTCCTGTCTTTGCCCTAGTATTTTTTTTTATTTTGATACCAAAATAAGGGTTTATTTAATGAAATACGATAATTTTATTTGCCACAAATCAGAATCCAACCTTTAATCCAAGGATTTTTCTTTTTTACTGAAACACAACTCTTTATTTAATGAAATCCAATAGTTTTATTTACCGCATACCAGGATTTATATTTACCACAAATCATGATCTAGCCTTTTATTTACAGACATTTTATACCAAAATACAATGTTTTATTTATCAAAATCTAGTAGTTTTATCTACCATAAATCAGGATCTCTAGAGATCAGCGTTTGAATTCCAGCTGAGAGCAGTGAAAGCATTTTCTTTCTTTAACTATCCACTCAAACGTGACTAAATTTTTTCTAAATTCTAGTCTATTCATTAGGATTATACGCTTTCATCCTTATTCAGTTAGTGTAATTAAATGTTAATAGCCCAAAATGTTGGTAAGAAGCAGGGAGATTTAAGTATTGGGTGTTGTCTCTGTTCTGAGAGTTGTACAAATAGTGCCTGCACCCAGATGTTAACTCAAATCACACAAGATAGCCATCAACATATTTAGAAAATAAAACTGCCAATTTTTATAATAATTTTATTTCCAAGGAAATTTTATAATCTTACATAAAGTATACATAACAATATTGCTGTACAAATGTAACACAAAACACACACACACACACAAAAAGCCATTTAATAACATGTTTGGCCATTGACTAAATATTAAATATATTCAGGCATCACTGAATTACGTTGCTTTTTTTCTCACTTCATTTAAAGAAATAAACCATGATAAAACAACACTAATTATAACATAGTATAATATAAAACATTGAATTCCACACAAAAATATACTTTAAATATCAGCATGAGTAATAAAAATACTATGCAATAGGAATTCGTTCTAACAAAATATAACTTACATTAAAGTAGTCCTGATGAAACTTAACCTAGAATAAGAAAAAGATCTGCTTCACATAAGAACTAATGTAGTGCTGTGTAGTAAAAAAACATACTGTCAATCTGGGTAACACTGAATAACACTGAACATATTTCCAGAAAATTATATTTAATGTATTTTTTAGAGAAAAATGAGATTAAATACGATTTTTATGAAAATGTAAATATTACCCAGACATTCAAAATTAACCAGTTTGGCAATATATATATATATATATTAAAGGCAACAAAGTATCTTATAGTAGCCGTGCATCAATATTTTCGAAGCATTTATTGACCTAAACACACTGATTGTTCCTAAAAAAGATACGTAATAAGTGAGTTATTGTGCACACTTATCCCTTTTGTACATATAAACTCCTTTCTAAAAAATATATATTAAAAAATTGCCAAACTTATTAAGGACATGACTCAGAAGACTAAAATCAGCTCACCGCTAGACCACATATTAGGGCAATGTCTTTTTCTGGAACTATAAACTCACTCCTTATCCAAATGATGTCATGTATCACATTCCCCACCTCTTCATTGAAGAGTGATGATGCCACTATACAGTGAACTAATTCCCGGTTCTCACCTCATAACTACAAAATAAATACTTTCTCTATGTTGAAATGAGTTTTACAACAAATTATTAACAAAGAAGAAAATTTAAACTATTTCAAGTAAACAAAAATTATAAATAAAACCTTGGCTTCTAAGAGATTATAAAACACGTTAACTTATTTTAAATTCTTTACAAAACCACAGTTAACTTTCAACATATGCATATGTACATGTATTTATTTTATGGTAAATGTAGTTATTTATAAATTAGTATAATTCATATTCTCGATCAAAAATAGAACATCTTTGATATTAACAGCCTTGACTAACAGCCCAAAGTATACAGATGTACACACATGTTATCTTATATCATACTGACATTTATATACCATAATGTAACACTGGCTTCTTTAAACAAGGATCTATACTGAGTAATGTGTCAGCTACCAACTTAAGTCAATAAAGGGAGTACTGGCAAAGATGGAAAGATGATAGTGTGTGTTTTATCTGGGAGGCCAGGGCATTAAGTCAACTTGCTACAATGAGAGTGGGATTTACAGTTTTTTATTGTCTCAAGCTTAGAGGGGTGCAATTTCTAAATATACACTTCTCAGTCTGATTTTTATATTAAATAATTTGAGTCAATGAATGATACAATTAGTATAGTTGCTAGCTCTCCCAGATTTGAAATATTTTCTACAAAATTATGATTATTTAAGATTTCACAGTATTTTCAGCCATTTTATAATTAGAGGAAACAACTGATATCAATAATTTAAATCTTTTAAAGTTTGTTTACTGTCCCAACTCTCAATTAACAGTGTCCATGGAGAAAGGTAGGTAATTTAAATTGGCTGAATGCTATTTTTGTACCTTAACTAGTAATGGAATGTCAATTTCATCTATTCTGGTTTATCTGTGATGGGGAGGTTTGGGTTTGAAACTTGATCAGGTGTACCAAGAGTTTTATTTCCTAAATGGTTTCCCTCCATACAAACGTGGGCACATTTACTCTAAATTGCACCTTCCTGGAAGTAAGTAAACCATTAGGCCCTAAATCATTTTATTATCAACATGTAGATTGTAAATATTGTGAAAACATTTGGTGTAATTTTTTTAACATTTCAAAGAAATCATTTATTTATAGCTCTTTACTCTTTGTAGTACATTATACTATTATGAAAGAAGGCATAAGAAAGTGATAGGAACAAACAAAATATGAATTTTCATTGAAAAGAAGAAAATAGTGTACACTTTACACTGCTGCCATTGGACAAGGAGCTAATGATTGCCCCTTAAAAGAAAATCCCTTTTTACTTCTCAATTCCTTGATATAGATTTAATCATATTACAACCATTTAGGAGGGAGTGTTAAACTCCCTCCCAATGAACTCCAATGGAATTAAACATAGGTGTAGGGGTAGAGTGGTAACCAATGATTTACTTCAAGAGGCAGATATTACCATTTCGTCCATTTGCAGAAATGTAAAGTAACATTCATGTTTCTAAATTCATTGTTAAAGTCACGTTGTGAATTTTTCTTTCTCTTTCCTTTATCTTCTAGCATAAATAACATGAATTAAATATTTAAAAAGCTCTTTGTACACTAATTATTTGATAAATGTCTAATTCTGTTATTTTGTGTAGCAAGGGAAGTTTAAGTTATAATGACGGGTCAGTTCAAATATTTGATGCCTTCGTTGTGCTGGTAAATCACTCAATAACAAAAATTATCTTTTGTTTCTAGTCATATTTCGGTTCTTAGCTATGAGTTCAAAAAATGTCTTAATAAATAGATATATACCATGAAATGAATATATTTGATATAAAACAAGTTTCTTAATTTTGAATATACAAATTATTTGGACCTTCTATGTAAACTGTCCCACCAAATTATGAATTGTGGGACTTCCAACATTATAGAAAGTTGAAATCCATTGAGTCCAAATTGTTTTAAATTGGTATGTGTCATTACGCAGAGTTTAGAACCAGGAGCTGAAATAATAGAAATTACACAGGAACTAATAAAGAATTGAAATTGATCTATCACTAGTTTTATTCTCTAATCATCAGAAGTCAATTATGCACGTTTTTAAACCAACCAATTAGTTAAATTAATTTTAACCAATTTGCTATTCCTACTGTTAAAAAGAGCTGTTGAAAACATTCACTACCCATGGGCTCACTGCCATGCAAGTCTAAATCAGCTGATGTATGACATCAATCCTGAACAGCATCAAAGAGAATATCATAAATGGAACAGCCAACATGCCAAAATAAACTTAATGATAAAAGTATACTAAATCTACGGTATATAATTATGTTTGACTTACTCTATGGCATCAGAAACTCTAAAGTTCAGTTGCCGCACCCAAACAAGTATGACACCTATTCCTTCCTGTCTTCCCAATGGTTTACCAGTCAGTACCCTGAACACTGTTCTAAATAATTTCATTTGCACTGTATGTCCTGCCAACCATAATCTGCAAGATTTGATTATCCTAATAATGTCTTGTGATGAGTGCAGGGTATGTAACTCATAATTATGTAACCACCTCAATTTACCAGTATCTTCATCCCTTTTTGGACCAAATATATTCCTAAGAACTTTGTTTTCAAACCGCCTTAATTTAATTTCATCATATAAGTTAAGGGACCCTGTTTCAATATCATTTTGATATATCTATATACAAACTATACTAAACATAATGATGATAGCTATTACTATTTTTTTTATCTTTTAAACTGCACATAAAAGATTATGGGTGTACCAAGATCCCTTATTTACATGTGAAGCAATGCTACAGTGAAACAAGCAAAGATTTTATTTGTTAACTTTTACTTTAAATTATAAATAGTCAAATATATTAAAAATAGGGATCTGAAAGCACTTGAATTTTTGAGCTGAGCGTTTAGTAGATCTTGACAACTTTAGAGGCTCTGCAATTTTGAGATTTTTTTAAATGACTGTTTATTCTTCTATTTACTTGACTGGATGCTGTTTGTAAATGATATGGTTGTGTTGAAGAAAGGGGGTACTGATATGGTCAGATACTAAGCAAACAGTTTTTTTTAATGTAGGAGGATAGGAGACTGAGATAAAATTATACGGAAAGACACATCTTTATAGTGGTGGTGTAGCATTTTAAATATTGCTAAGCACAAGATTGTATAAAGTAAGGGTGGCCAGAGGACTTCCCTTATCAAATTCCCTGACTTTTCCAGACAGAATTCACCTCTCCCCAACCCTGCTATTGATCATGTTTGAGCCGTTTTTATAACTTAACTACTAAGCATAGATAGATTGCCAATGGCCTACAGGGTTGAACTATTATCACTTACCTGTGACCTGTACTAATGAGTATACTGACAAAGGTGTCTGTCTCATCTCTGGTTAGCTTAGTTGCTGTTTACAATATTAAAGTTTCTCTTGTTTTGATCTAATGTAGATAGTGCCTAATTTTCCCTATTTCATGGTCAAATTCCCCAAATATTCCCTGATTTTTTTCTCAGTTTTTCAAATTCACTGGGTATTACAGGTTTTCCCTGTGTGGCCCCTCTGCAAGTACACCCTATTGTAAAAGAAATGACTTATTTAAAAAATTTCTTTGATAGGAAGGAGATGTTTGTTTCTTTCTTTGGGTTAGTACTTAGACCTGCACCAAGTGAACATCTACATTTTAGATGGAAAAGGAATCAAAGGGATTTTTTCATAGCTAACTTCACACTTGACCATATTTTCATGAATAGTGTTTATTGTATTTGTTAATATCCCATTGAATCATAATTCATTTTTATGTTACTAATTATCACAAATTATTTCATTTAAAATAATCTTATTATTTATCATAGATCAAAATAATTTACATTACTTTCATTGTTAATTCTATTGTCATTTCAAAGATTTATTTCAATTCTAAATATTTGAATCTTGGTTGGGGGGTTTTTTTTAAGCTTTTATTAAATTAGTTTTATTTTCAAAGAAAATTTAATATTTAAATCTAGTGAACTAAACGGAGTAGGCTTTGTGGAGAGAGAAGAGCTAGCGGCGGAGGTAGTATGGATGAACGAGAGAATAATGAAGTTGATAATTAATAATAGGAAAAAGGTCGAGATGATACAAGTGTATGCCCCAAAAGTGGGGTGCCCAGAGGAAGACCTAGAAAGGCATGTGGGAAACTAGTGTCAGATAGTGGTGGGCGATCCGAATGCAAAAGTAGGAAAAGAGAGAGGGGGGTTTGAGGAGGTGTTAAGGAAGGAAGAATGGGGAGAGAAACGAGGAGGGTAGAAGGCTGTTGGAGTTATGTGCAAGAAATAAAATAGAAGTAGCAAACAGCTGGTATAAGAAGGAAAGAGAAAGTCATAAGATCACTAGATACAGTTGGGATGGGGAAAAAAGTCAGTGATAGACTACTTTATCATGGATGAAGAAATGAAAAAGCAAACCTTAAACATCAAAGTAATACCAAGTGTGTCCTTAGATAGTGACCACAGGTTACTGGTGGTAGAATTAAAAGGATGGGAATGTAGGAGAAAGGTAGTAAGACAATAAAGAAGAACAAGGGTGTAGAGGATAAAAAATGAAGAGTAAAGAGAGATGTACGTAACAAAGGTAAAAAGCTTAGTACCCAAGGATGAGATACAAAGTGAATGAAAAAGGTTTAAGAACAGTCTGGTGGGAGTGGCAGGGTGAAGAAAGCAATAGAAAAGAAGAATAAAGCATTCAGAAGGAGTTTTAAGAACAGGAATAAGGAAACAGAAGAAGAATAGAGGGAGAAAAGGAAAGGGAAGAGCGAAGTGAGTTGCACTGGAAGCCATTAAGTGTTAACAGGAGACACAGGAGGAGAGAGAAAAGAAGTTAGAATGATAAAAGAAGAAGGAAGAACATTGAAGAAAGGAGAGGAAGAAAAGGAACTCTGGATGAGATATTTTGAGAAAGTGTTCAACCTGAAAGAGGATAGGTATGAGAGTGAAAGAAAGGAGCAGGAAGAAATCCTACATGAAAAGAGGTGAAGTATGCATTAAAGAGGATGCAACAAGGAAAAGCACTTGGTGTGGACGAACTGACTTGAAATGATAAGGGCAGTAGGTGAAGTAGGTACACAATATTTATACAGGTTGCTGAGAGTGGTTTGGAATCAGAACAAGGTACCGGAAGATTGTAAAAAAGGAGTTATAATACCTATATTCAAGAAAGGAGAGAGGAAGAAGTGTAAAAATTATAGGGGGATAACGCTGATGTGCCACTGTACAAAAATATATAAGATTCTGGAAAAGAGAATAAGAAATAAAAGAAAAGAAGTTGGAGAGAGGAACAGCACGGATTTATGGAACAGAGGTCTACAATAGATTTAATCTTTGCCATACAACAGCTGATTTAAAGAAGATATGAATATAGGAAGGACTTGGTATTGGTATCTATGAATGTGGAGAAAGCATATGATAGCGTGGATAGAAATAGTTCGGAAAGCGATAGAGGAGGGGTGATGAAAGTGAAAAGCATGTATGAGGATTACAGGAGTTGTGTTAACAGAGTGAAGCAGGGAAGTGCCCCTTTAAATATTACTATTTGTAATGGTGATGGAAATGGTCATGAATAAACTGGCAGGAAAACTCGTGGAGGAAAGAATGAAAGCCACGATGTTTGCTGATGACTTGATGGTGTGAGGGGAGAAGGAAAAGAAAGTACAGGAACAGCTACAAGAATAAAAAGAAATTTAGCATGCTGAAGTGGGGGTAATGACAAGGAATAGGGTAAGACCTAATAAAGCTAAACAATTGGAAGGATTAGAGCTGAGAAAGGTGGAATTAGAGAGGATTTAATGAGAAGAGGACAGGAGGGAGAGTTGTTCTATAGGTGCGTAATAGACCTGCTATAGAGAAGAGAAGTCCCCTCTAAGTGTAAGGAAGTATTGTAAAGGGTGTGCTTTGTACCTATTGTCACATATGCAGCAGTAACAAGGACAATGAATGTAAGAGAAACTTCGAAAGTGGAGGCCATGGGAATGAAGTTTGTGAGGAACATGTTAGCTGTCACAAGGAGAAACAAGATTATGAATGATGTTATCTGGGAAAGAGTTGGGGTACATGGAGTACATGATATAGTAGAGGAAGCAATACTGAGATGATATGGGCATGTAATGAGGATGGAGAAATAAAGGATGCCGAAGAAAATGTTGGAAATGAAGTATGTGGGAAAAGGACAGCAGGGGAGGCCAAGAAAGAGATGAGAGGAGCATATAACAGAAAGTGTTCAAGTGATAGGAGAAGAATGGACGAAATTAAGGGAGGAAGAGAGGTGTAAGGATACAGGAAGATGGAGGAATTTTACTAAAGTGACCCAGCCACAGGCTGGAGACAGATGATGATGATGATGATTTAATGAACTTAAGCTTAGTTCAACTCGATACTACTTGGGAGCTTGCTTAAGCTTGGCTCAAATGAAAATACGTGAGGTTAGGAGACCACTATTCAAATCAAAACTTACGAAATTTATGTTAATTAATTCAATAATTTAAACTTGAGGTAGAACGAACAAAAATTAATGTTTAACTTTTGAAAACTCTGGACAAAATGATCAACAACAGCCAGTAATTAGTGTGTATGATTGATTGTGGGGTATAACTTCTAGAAGACTTTGGATTCTTCTCAAACCCTTGAAACATGTGTTTCATAAGAGCATTGTATTTTACTTGACGGCTCTAGAGTATATTATCTTGGTATTTAAGAAGGAAAAAAAATTAAAATTCTTGAATACATGTATCAAATGTTTAGATATTTCAGTGTTACATAACAATAACTTTACGTAATGGTTACCTTACAGAGTCATGGTACTAAAGGTGGTTCGGGTGTTTGCTAAAATGGTTAGTAGGCTTGAGTATAACATGTGGTAATCAAAATCCGTTTATAAAAAACTGCATCAAGTTGATGTTTTCACATAGTTTTTGCCATTCTCAATCCAAGCAAATATAAATTATATCTTCTTTATTTTTATTCCCTTCTCTTTATCTGATAGCTTACTCTTCTATGACAACATATTTCGGTGCTATTATTATGTTACAACATCTTTAGGTCCTATGATAAAGATGATATCCTGTTAAATATTTATTATAAGAAAGATTGTGAAAATTATGTGGTCTTGTATGTTAAAACTTTTTGTGGGATCTTTACATATAAGACATAAAAATTTTCAAAACCTTTTTTATAATATGTATATAACAGAAAATCATCTTTATCATAAATAAGACCTGAAGATGTAACATCAATAACAACACCGAAACATGTCGTCATACAAGACTAAGCTATAATCAAATAAGGAGAAGCAAATAAAAATAAAGAAGATATAATTTGGTCCTTTATATATGATTTGGTAAGGAGTAATAAACATTACTAAGCAAATATAGTTAAAAAATGAAGTCGCTAATACCTTAATGCCAAGTTTGTCAAATAATTCACAACAATCATAGTGCAGGTGATGTGGCCTGTGTAAGGTTAGTGTGAAGGTTTAGCAATTATTTTAAGAAGAAATGTTATGAAATTGGTACAGGCCTACATTTACATTTAATTTAACATCCACAAGTGCAATAAGTCTGTTTTTATCTTAAGCATAATTTGTTTAACTATAGTTCACAGTTCAGGATGACTAAATAAGAGCCATCAAAATTATTTCTTTCAATGATCATTAAAATGATAAAAACTTTGTTCTTAGGTTTCAACCATTTCCTGTATATTTCCCATTTATTTGCCTAATTGAACATTATTCTTGAACATTTCAATTCATTTGTTCATGTCATTGGCTTAAATGTGCCCCTCAGTTAAAATATCCAAGAACATTTGACCAGTTTGGACTTCATTTTACTCAGTTCTCCCTCCTCAAGTGTCTTAGTAATTATATTATGTTGTCATTGTTAGTAAAATGAGGAAACATCCTACTTAAATATTATTGCTATTTAACTAGTTAGGCGTATTGTGTTCTTAATAGCCTTTAGCAAGTTTTATCTTGTTTATCCTAGGCCTATTTTAGTGACTACTTAGCCTTAATAAATTGTTTTCCTAAAATGTTTAGTTATAAGTGTGCAGTTCTATGCTAATTTTAAGTAGTCCAAGCCATGATCAAAGTTGTTAGCAATATATATTCTAAACTTCAATTTACTAACTTTATTTTTAGGCTATTAACTTTTCAATTCTTCCATTTGCGGATCTTACTATTTTATTTTTATTATTTTGTTTCAACCCACAAGCTGGGTTCTATTTCAAATTGTGTATGTGGTTTCACAGAGTAAAGGGGAGATTTAGCACAGGACAGCCAACCAATCAGCTCTTAGCATTGGCCTTCCTTCATTGTTAACTGGAGGGGTGGTACTTGGGCACACAAATTTATGACACACACATCTCTAGTGACATGTAAATTGCCCAGATACACTTTTTTGGTGATAACTGGTATCTACTGGACGTGCTACGCTTCTAAGTTTGGTACAAAAGCGTTTTGGGTATGATGAAGAGTTTATTACAATAGAAAAAGGGTCCATTGTGGACACAACTAGGTACAACATCTTCAATTCAATTAACTGTTAGGCACCATATTTTAATTTGTTTACATCAAAAGGATGGCAGCTGTTCCATCCTTGAAAAAATTTCAAACAGAATTTTAGTGACAAATGTTGCACAATACATAACAATATAGAAACATTTCTTTTAGGCTGCATTAAAAAACACTATTTTATTACTATGTTTTTCATTTCTAAACTATTACTTACTATGACAGTTGTAAACATATTTGAAACAAGACTACTATTTTTAAGCTTAATTTATGCCATTAACAACAATTTTAACAAACCTGGAAAAATTTGTCTGCCTTATCTTGTTACAAAAATTTAACCACTCTCCCCTCTTCCACAATTCCTGAATTATTACTAATGTATAAAAATATAATGAACACAAAAATGTTTTATATCATAAAGCTCAATATCACATTAATGTTCTTGGGATCATTTTTTAAAATTAAAAAACACTATTCACATAATCAGGTAACAAAAAGATATTTCTTTTAAGTCAAGTCATTCTCAATCCAAATACAATCAAGACACGTTCAAGAAGTAAAAAAAAAAAAAATCAGAAGTGTACTGACACAAGAGAACTATATTAAATCTTCCCTTAACCTCCTAACATTCTAATCAACAAACAGTTGATATGAAATAACCTGTTTATTTTAAATATCCTAGTCATGAGTTTTTTTAAAGATAGGTTGAATCCATTTTATCTCAAATCTGAATCTTAAATAACATGATAAGCATAAGAGGTTAACATTCAGACACTTGTTATTTCTTTTTTTACATTAATTCTTTAGTTGCTGTAGAAAATATAAATCGCAACTAAATAATAACATTTTGTGTTATAGGAATTTAGATTCATTTAAGTGGTAGCTTACCAGCCCGGTTGTTAGATTTGTCTAATAATGTTTGGATAAACCATTTCATTGTATCTAAAAAAACAAAATATACTAAAACAAGATATTTTTTTAATCACTGATCTGAAGTTTTTAATCATCGATATCCTTAGGATATAAGAATTCTAAGGAACAAACCCTAACTGTATTTGTTCTTGGTACACTTCTGATATACATTATTTCTTAACATTTTTATTAACTAATAATTTGTGCCCTTTCCTCAAATCGCACACACTTCTAATATTAACTAATCCAAATAGTTTAACAAGATACACAATAAAAACTGTCAAGCCAATAATGTTTACTTGTAACGCCAGAAAAGATGTGTACCAACAAACCAAACTTAAAAAGTGAAATATGCATATGTTACCCTCTTTGGAAAGAAATCTTCAGAATGGTGATCAATATATTTTGATAAACATCTTTTTTAGAAGAAGGGTTGAACAAGTACTGGATTTCAGCCTTTGCTTGATTCTATGACCTACAAGTAAATTTTTCTCTAGACCCTTTATGAAGATAAAATTGCTAAACTCAACTCAATAGACCAAAATAATTAACATATATTATGCAATACTCCCACTAAATACCCAAATATGAAACTATTTTTTTTAATCTATGCACCATTCCAACACAGTACAAGAAACAATACTTTTTATCAAATTAGATGACTCGAAAACACAAGGCTTTGAGCGAGAACTAGATTTGTTTACTAAACTCACTTATTTTGGTAGCTATCACAATCATGAACACAATTCAAATTCATTCTAGACAAACTTGTAAATACAGAATTGTGTGTTTTTAGTGTTTAAACTTGTTTATTTTAGTTAGTCCTTATATTACACATAATTATTCTCCTAATATATGATATTAATTATAAGCTTTGTGGTTACAGAGACATTAACAAATACGTTTTAGACGCAACACTAAACAGTACTGTTTAACTCATATTATATATGTAACACAACATAAAACATTTATTTTGAGGCCAATAATATATTGGCACACAATAGTGCAAGTTAGTGCTGAAAACATACAATAGTATCAGTTGGGAGAGTTGAGAATAACTTTATTAAACACGTAAAATAAATAATGAATAATAATTGCCAACAAGGATCACATTAATGAGCAGGATTTTTATACATTGTTTATGACTTCACTTTTCTTCAAATTTCTATCTTGTGTTCCCACACTAAACATGATAGCATCACACTTCACATATCCTTCAGTTAGTAGCTAATACTTTAAGAATTAGTTACTCAAATATTATATAATTTATGAATAGATACACCGACACCTGCCAAAATCAAGGAAATGTTCACTTAATCAGTCTATAAAAAAAGCAGGCTTGGCTTCATTCTTATGTTTATCAAAACAAATCATGTCAATATATGTTAATTAGCTGCTTAGTCTCCTATTATCATTATTTGTTCTTCTTTCTGTGTCTTGACTTTTAATATCACTATTTTTATAGATACAAATAGTAAAAATATCAATGAGAAACAAAACAAAATATTTATCAAACCACGGTAACTTTAACCCTTTTGCTGCGTTAATTAAATATATCTGATCTCAGCATTATAGCCATTGACTGCAGAAATCGACTTTTCCCCACAACATGTAAACTTTATCTACCTTTGCTGCGACAGTTGGAAATAGCCACAAGTGTGTTAGAACGATGAATTTTTCATAATAGCATGCACGTGTGCCTCTGACATCTGGTGTTAGTTTTGAGAACTGTCAATTACCAGCTGCTAAATCATAACAATAGTAGTGCTTGTTTACTTCTGCATTTCACTACTTGTAGCACACGTGCAGTATTTATGCGGCAGAAAACATTGTTGAGAGATTTATTAGTGTAGTATTTGTGATATTTACCCTGTTATTATACAGTGTTAGTAACATTTAATTTATGATTGATGAATGCATGCCATGTGAAGGGTAATAAATATAATATTTGGTTAGTATGGCAATTGAAAAATTCAATGATTCAGTGAGTTTTAAAATTTATTTTATTTATTCTAAATGATATTTTATTTTTGTTCTTTACCTGATTCCTATTTAGAAACCATGCCTAACACAGATATATGATCTTATAAACTACACTGAGGAAAGCACCATTGTAGCAAAAAATTGTTCAAGTTGAGTTGATGTAACCTAATTTTTAAAAGTTTTCTTTTTATTACATAAGGCCTATATTAGGCCAATACTAGGCCAGTCAAATCTTCAATTAGCAATTGGTTTGACACTATTGTGGGTTGCTAGTAAAATAAAGAATGGCTCTAATAGCAGAATAACATTGCATTTGGGTAAAATGTGAGGCATAATATTTTAATTTTTAATGATATTATATATTATTATGCGATTTATAGACAACGTGGTGCTAAATTTCATATTTAAAATGCATTTATAGTTGAAAATCACATTATTTGATCATAATCATGCAAATTTTAAGATTTTAAATTTTTGACCTATAATTAGCATTTCTGAAGATAAGAAGTAAAAATTAAATATGCAGCAAAAGGGTTAATAGTGACTATATTAAGTTCCAACCAATTTGTTAACTCAATAACAGTTCCATTTTCAAAATAAATAAAGTCATCAAAGTAAGCTGATAATGTTTGCACTGTTGTAAAACTAAAGAACTGATTACTATTTTACACTGTAGTTGAAGCTTAATAAATAAAACACATACAAACTACAAAAACACATTACACAAAATAAACTCTAGATTTTTAACATAATTCAAAATACACAAAAACAATAAAACCTTGTACTAACAACTTCTATTTACAAACAATTTTGGTGCATTAAAAAAGTACAATATTATGCTTATAAAAATATGTATGTACGCTACTTTATAATCTGTGTCCGCTAAGTAAAATACCTAAAAAAAACACATTATTATACATTTGTTACAGTGGAACTATATCTTTCAATAGATTGTTTATGTTAACAATAATTGTTAAAAGTAAGAAGCTTTATATGACTGCAACTAAATTGTAGCTCAAGGAGAGTTTTCAAGGAAAAGTCCGACTTAGCAAGTGTACTTGAGGAAGAGTCAAAGAGGACATTTTGACTCAAGTCGCCCAATAAAACACACATATTTTTTACAGTAGCAAGCTTTCCATCCACAACACACATACATAACATATTCTTTCAAACATATTAAAAGCGATTGATATTGTAAAGATAAGGTTAATCTAGCTCGATAATGGAAGGAAACATTTATAATTTTTTTTCGTGTTCACGGTTTAAATATTATGTTGAGTATAATAAAATTTAGAAAATTAATTTGTGACTAATGTTCTTGTTCTTCCACACTCTCAAATGTCAATGCCCTAGGTCTCTTCAAGTCTCTGGGCTGCCACCTGTTTCTGAAAATTATCTGCCACACATCTTATCTGCTGTAAACTAATGGAATCTAGGCATTTTTTTTAAGGTGATGAGAAAGTAAATGGGGGACAAAAGAAATATTGATTGAAATTTCAATTATTGATGCAATTGTTTAAAATTATTATGATAATTTTCAAAACGCTAATTAAAAAATAAATATATGATTATTGAACCATATGTTATTATAATGTTCATGAATTATTGTCCAAAATGTTACATGTAACATAAGTGAATGTTTGTGTCAGTCACCAAAGGTCTGCAGCATCTGACTATTTTTTTTTAGTCTGTGACATCACAAACTATATGGAATTGACATGCTTAGTTAAGAACCTCAAGACTTTTTTAATTTTATAGAATATGTTAAAAAGTAGTAGTCACACCAAGGTTAAAAATGGCAAATTCAACTTTCTTGCTCGTCTGAGACAAAAGGTTTGTATTAAAGACCAGTATAGGTCCAAATGTTTTGTGTTTACATGTAAACCTACAGCTAAATATTGTGTTTTAAAGAAACCTTTCTTTTCCAATGAATATTTTTGAAATTATTTGGCACAACCTCGTTAAGAAAATGATGAAAATTGGTTGGATAGAATTTTGGAAATCATTGCCTTGAGTCCCCAGCTCCTTCAAGAAATTGAATCCTAGAAACATGCCTATTGAACAAACATGGTCTCATTATTACTGTGCACTTTGTAAAAATGTGAGTGCAAATGATCATATGGATAAACAGCTGGATTTACAAGTTTAAGAGTGTCCAGTCCATCCTGGAATACTTCACAATTCGCCGCTATTCCAACTTAAGCTTAAAACAAGCTAAAACATTTATCATAAGTACATTAGAATAAATGTAATTATATATACATACATACTAAAAACAATGTAGGGCACTTTATTTTGAAACTCTTAATCCAAAGACATAAGGTACTGTGTATATGCATTTGCTATCTATAATATAGGAACTACATAAATATTAAGTTACTATATTGGCTAGACAATAACTGGCTCTCACAAAAATTTCATTGAACCAATGAAAGTGGTTCAGTTACTTAAGAGTTAATAATAATAAAAAACTATTTGTTAAAGTAAAATTAATAGAAGAAGGGCAAATTATTTATTAATACATCAGAATAACTTAAAACAATTTATTTTGATTGTTAAGTTAATTGTTTTTTCTAATATAAACAAATTACAAAATTTATAAAGAGAGGTTTCCGTTCAATCGTAATGATCATAGAGGTCCTAGACTTTATTCCAACTAAGGTTTATATAGTTAATTAACGTGAAGTGATTCAAAGCAAAAATAATAAATATTCGGTAGGCCTGTGCGGGAATTAAATTTTAACTTCTGGAAAATTTCATGCGGGAAATAAAAAAATTTCAGCTTTGGTTTGTATGTTTTTTTAAAATATATTTATAATTTTATTCTAAGCTTAGCCTTTCCATTAATTCCAATAAAAAATAATTTGATGATACAATTAGAAGCTTATGGCAATTTGATCAGAAATGGATAAAAAAAAATTCATTTTTAACTACTTAGTTAAATGTGAGAGTATATGTAAAAATATTTTTTAATAATGTCAGAAAAGGGGAGAAAAACTCTCATTTGTTTGCAGTTATAGGTCTGAGCCAAATTTAAATTTAGATTGAAAGTTTTCTAAATAAAAACTAAATAATATTTTGTTTAAAAAGTGTTGAGTAAAGTTTTGATGTAGTAAGGTAAATTTTTAAACCTAATGCAACTATTATAGTTGTGTATTTTTTAATCAAACATTTTTTGTATGAATAAATTCTGAAAATAGATTTTAAGATGATTTAAAAAATTCCTAAATAAAAACTCATGACGTAAATTTTAATAACTATTTAAACAGTAAAACATCAAGATATTCAAACCAATCTTAATAAATAAAAGTGTGTCCATAAGAATACCAACATCATTTCTCAAATGAACCAGTTTTCCTGGTTACCTCGTTCATTTTGTATGATGGTAGTTAAAAAAATAAAACCAATTAAAGTTTCAGGTATCCACATATTTAACGGAAGATGTGGGTAATTTAAATCTAATAAATTAATAACATTTTTGATGAAAATTAAATAAAACCGTGGCATTGATAGGTGGTTCTTGATTGTAACTTTTTTTTATTTTGTTTCTCGAAAAATCCTAGGATTTTTCTTACAAAGTTTCGGGAACAACCGATTCTCCAAATATTTTCTCGAGGTTTGGGATCCCGCACATCCCTAATATTTGGTCACTAAGTTCTCCTTGGGGTGAGCTAGTTTATAAATTGTGTTAAAATAGCTGAACTCTTAAAATAGTCGAAAGTTGATCTCAGTAATTATGAAAAAATTAGCTGATATAAAAAAAAGTTTATTTTATTTACATTAGCTTAGATATAAATTCTATATAATATAATTATCTATTTTCATTGTGAAATTAAATAGCTGCTTTAATATGAATAAAAAATGTCATTAAAATATTCATAGCAATAATCAAGATACTTTAAAAGGGAATTACACATTTTCTTAAACATAAATGTTAGCCACCACGAGATAATACAAATTACATTTATTATTTTATAACTATAATAAAAAAAATCAAAACTTGTCTGTTTGAATAAAATCTAGGCCTCTTTATACTGCAATGATGGGTGAAGCAGAGCACACTATAGAAGGCTATCTAACTAAAATTTGTGTCAGAAAATTCAAAAATTAACCTAACTAATTAATATTTTCACAACCACATTAAACAAGCAACAACCAAAATGTATCTAAATTGATTTAAAAAATATAAATATGTTTCTATAGACAATTTCTAAAAAAACAAACATGAAAAAGTATGTGAGTTCAAATATGACAATTAAAATTCAAACAAAACATTGCATTAAAAAAGAAAAAAATACTTTTCACATTTCGTCTTAATATTCACAAAATTTTAATATAAATCTATGATTATTAAACTTTGAATATGTCTAGATCAATGTTTCCCAAACTGTAGTATGGGAAGGATCTCGGAGATTATGCAGCATATCAATGAGTTTTATTAATTTTAAAATATGTATTTATATACTCATAATTTGATTTAAAAAATTAAGGCAAATGTTATCCTAGCTCTAAGGATTATTTTAAAATTCAGTACGGGTATTTATGATTAGAAGCAAGCAGGTATTTGTTTTTAATTAATTATGGAGAGCTTGAAGGGGTACATTGGTTAAACCATGCTGAGCCTCAAAGGGGATACGCGAATGGTGAAAGTTTGAGAAATATTGGTCCAGATGTTTCCATAAGCCACAATGTATGAGTTTTTGGTATAAATAAATATTCTCATAGCAAGTGAAACATATAACAAGGTAAATGTCTACATTAACATGTTTATCAATTATTTTTATGTATATTACTATGCTTTTTCAAAAAGTATATTAGAAGAGAATATAATCAAGTAATAAAAGCGTAAATGTGAAAAGGATACTTTATAATTGAACCTTACAGATTTTTAATCAAATTTAGGAATGCAATGACTGTCAAATGATGCAGTATTATAAGAATTTTACTGTTTTTGTCATATTTCAATATTTGTTCTTTCTATATATGAAAAAATGGGAACAACTAGTGTTTAATGTGCTATAAGATTATAAATACATTTTGCATAATGACATCATAAATATAAGGGTAAAATAAGTGTTTCTTTTATTTATAAAAAGGCTAGACAACATTGTTTAGAAGCCAAGACAAAGTAATTCACTATGTTTAAGAAAAATAGGCGAATATTAAACTTAAGTTTAAATCAATACAACCCAAATCAGTGGTCACACGGACAAAACGTAAACTCATCTAGTTTGGTTTGACAATGATAAGGTCAGGGTTCAAATCCTGGTCTGGTGTACTGAGGGTGCCCTAATTTTTTTTACCCTCCATGCAAATACAAGTATATTTTCTTTAATTTCTACCTTATGTTCTATCCTCATAGTGTAATTAATGTGGATAGCTTATAAAGGTGATAAATAATGCAAATACTAAACAAAAATGGTATTTTAATAATAAAGAGCAATGAAAATTACTGCATGTATGGAGCCTTATGTGATCATTTTACTCCGAAACAGAAGGGCAATGTTCAATCCACTTTCAGATGAATCCTGCTGTTCATATTTTTACCTCAAATCCAGCCTGTGTTAAAATACTAAATAATACAGCACACAATACACACACATCTTTTAAGTAGTCTATTGCAAAATATTGCTAGGTTAATCCTTTGAGTGCCAATGTCGCTCAGAGCGATGCGTGAAATATTTGCTAAAATTGCCAACGTCACTTACAGCTATCTTATGTTTTCAAGCTCTTAGTTCAGTATTAAGTCAACAGATAGAGTAGATTTTATTTCCACTGCATTCTCGTATGTTCAAACTACTTTTATTTGTCTTTGCATTTAGAGTTTCAATATATTGAACATGAAAATTATTTTCTAACTTTACGAGTTTTATCTTTGGCTTTGTTTGTAAACATGGCTACTAAGAGGAAAGCTATGATTCAAGAGACAGAAATACTTGCAATATTTATTGATAGGTCAAGCAAGAGTGATCAATTTGTTATTGATTCTGAATTTGGTATAATGAAACTAAACAGGAATTATATTCAAGTGAAAATGAAAGATCGTAACAAGTAGAAGTGGCAGCTGACATTGATAATGCGAGTGATTCCCTTTGGGATGAAATAAATCTTGAAGATCAGGATAATCCACCACAACCTCTTTATATTTAAATATCAGGTTTGATGTGCCCCCCCACCCACCCCCCACACTCCTTTTGATTTCATGCTAATTATTTAATTTAGACTTTATTTTACTAAGACTCTGCTAAAATTGACGGTCACTGAAACAGCTGCTATGCATAACCCAATTTTAGTGTAAAATCTAAAGTTAGTTTTTTTTTTGTAAAATTTATGATTTACCCAGTTTTTTATGCTCTTTTCAGTGATTTATTCTATTTTAAGTTATTTAAATTTTCAAAGCTTAAAAATTAATGTTAAATAAAACAGTAACAAATATTTAAAAATTAAAAAGTATATGTATAATTATATAATCGAATTGGCAAGCATGTTAGCTAGTTTATGTAAAAATTTGAGTGCAAAAACTTCAGAGACTAATAAGTTATTAAATTTTTTTTTTAAATCCTGTATTTTTCAGCAAAATAGCTTGGCACTTTTAGCACATATTTTTGTCATTTCTCTTGGCACTCAAAGGGTTAAGTCTGACTAGCAAATTGGTTGGTTATTCAACCCACCATTACAAATACACGCTGCAATTAAGACTATTTCTGTTACAACATTTATTGTTGAGTCATTCATTATGGAATGTATATATTTCTTGTAAAATGTTTCATTAGATTTTACAAAACATAAAAAAAAGACAATTTTGTTCAACTTTTCACCAATCTTTTTTTCACTTCACTTTTTGTGATGGTAATGGAAATGGTCATGAATAAAGTGGCAGGAAAACTCGGAGAGGAAAGAATTAAAGCCATGATTTTGCTTATGATGATGGTATGGGGGTAGAAGGAAGAGAAAGTAGAGAAACAGTTAAGAATGGAATGAGGAAGTGAAAGAGTGTGAAATGAAATTTAGCATGGCAAAGTGTGAAGTGATGGTAATGACAAGGAATAGGGTAAGGCCTAATAAAGTTATAAGGTTGGATGGAGTAGAGGTGAGAAAAGTACAGAACGTAAAATATCTTCGAAGTGAGATTGAGGATAAAGGTGGAATTAGAGAGGATTTAGTGAGAAGAGGACAGGAGGGAAAGTTTATCTTTAGGTGCATAAGAGACCTGCTTTGGAGAAGAGAAGTGCCCTTGAATTGTAAGAAAGTGTTGTACAGGGCATACTATGTACTCATTGTCACATATGCAGCAGAAACATGGACATTGAATGTAAGAGAAACTAGGAAAGTGGAGGCCATGGGAATGAAGTTTGTGAGGAGCATGTTAGCTGCTAGGAGAAGAAGAAAAATTAGAAATGAAGTTATCCGGGAAAGAGTGGGGGTACAGGGAGTACATAAAATAGTAGAGGAAGCAAGACTGAGACCGTGTGGGCATGTAATGAGGATGGAAAAAGAGAGGATGCAAAAGAAACTGTTGGAAATGAAGTATGTAGGAAAAAGACCGCAAGGGAGACCAAGAAAGAGATGGAAGGAGCAAATAACAGAAAATGTGCAAGTGAGAGAAGAATGGAAGAAATAAGAGGACGAATGGTGAAAAGATAGAGGAAGATGTAGGCATTTTACTAAACTGACTCGGCCACAGTCTGGAAAAAGTTGATGATGACATGTTGATAGCATGTACTAGGTAATTAAATTATATGTTGTACTCAGTATTTACTTGATTTAACAAATGTAGACAGAATTTAAAAATTTTAGAGACAAAACATATTTTAAATTATATCTCATGTTTAAAGGTGGAGAAAATAAGTATCCCAAACATAAAACAAATAAACCTATTCTAAGTTTTAATTTCTTTCAGGAATATTTTATAAATAAAATTTAGCTTGAAGGGGTCTGGGAGTACCAGTTTTTCATTTGAGTCGATCTCGAATGAGCTTTTCATGAAGCTCGTGGATGTTGAGTCTGGTCGAGTTTGAATTTGATAAATATATCAATTAAAAACCTAAGTATATAAATAAAAAATAAATATGTATTAGAGTTACTAAAAAATTGTTTTTAAATCAAATATGAGTCGGATATTTTAAAGAAAAGTAATGTTTTCAGATCTTTAAAAAAAATGTTTTTACATCATTTAAAAAAATCAAGCTATAATTAATAATAATAAACTATTCTTTGATATGAACAAAAAAAATTATGCATTTCAATTTTATTAAAATTAATTATAATGTATTTCAATCCTATTAGGGACAGTTTTAAAAAACATTCATGAATATAGGTTTGGATGTACAGATTTAGCAATTTTGTGTGTGTGAATAACCCCATTAAATAAATAGCTGTCCATTTGGAGTGCAGCTATTCACTTGGCGCCAAACTCCTTTCAGAAAGAGAAGTTAAACATTAATGATTTTTAGGATGTACATAGCAGACATTTGCATTAAGTTGTACTTGACACAGTCTTGCATTAAGCTAGTTGTGTTCTGATAAACCTAAACCTTATTCAACACCAGTTTACTCAATTGCTGACCTTGAAATTCCAATAGCACTCTCCTTTTTGTTTGGTTCTTCCACCCTCTCCCATCCCTATCATATCCCACCATCCTAATTTCACAAACAACCTCCAAACAAGCAGAGAAAAGAGTAAACAATGAGTCATTCATTATTAGACACAATACAGGGCAAAGAAATAACCTTTTTCAAGGATATAGAAATTTTGACCCTTTAAATCTTTTAAGCGTGAGCTTTATTATCTATTTAAAGGTCGGCTCAAAGCTTTAAATCTGTGTACATGTACTTAAAGAGCTCTAACATAGAAACTAAACCTTGGACTTCAAATAAATCTATTGAATAGGTTTACATACTTTCTGAATTCTGAACTACTGATCAAAATTAGTTTAAAAAAAGCTATAGTAGCAATAATAAAAATCTAAGGAACCTCCAATGTGTTTAAATTAAAGGGATGTTGTAAGGTTTGTTCAAAAATTAATTCTAAAACTTATTAAATTTCGAATCTGCTAA
Source organism: Timema bartmani (assembly GCA_902151455.1). Classification (NCBI taxonomy): domain Eukaryota; kingdom Metazoa; phylum Arthropoda; class Insecta; order Phasmatodea; family Timematidae; genus Timema; species Timema bartmani. The sequence goes on from CABFWB010001552.1 coordinate 89,112, forward strand.
ATAGTTATCGCATTGAATACCCTAAAGAAGTTGACAAAATCATTTTGTCTCGAGTTAATTATTTATGATGAATTTATTGATGGTATTTATTTACTATAATTGGGTTCAATTCAATATTATAAGTATATTATTCTACATTTTCCATTAAAATTTTGAAACTGAATCTTAGAAACCAGGGTAAATAAAGAAGATTTACTTTATTAATTCTTAAGTTGCTATAGAAATTAGAAATAGTAGCTAGTAATTAATATTGACATGTTTGCTATAATGCATTTATACATTCAGCTAATCGATAAATTAATATTTCAGGTTCTGGTTTTTTTATGTTTGTCTTCTTCTTATTATTATTTTGGGCCTAACAACCAATAAGGTGTTATGTGGTATAAAAGCTATAAAACCAAATATAATCCAAAATTTCAAATAAAAATAAATTGTTTGATCTTTAATTCAATATTTTCTAAAATCCTTGCATATCCTTAAAGATTTGAGGACCAGAGATCCCATTCATAGGAAGACTATATATTTTTCAGTCAAGTATAAGTTTAGGGGAGTGTGAAGAAAAAGCCAAGTCTATTTCAATTCCTGACACAACAATAAAAATCTGTTTCATTAATATCGCCTTTTTTTAAAAAAAATCTGGAGAGTTAGACAGCAAACTTACCTGAGTGATAATGTAGTAGAAATTGTTTACACAAAACACCAAAAAACACATTTTTAAGGACAGGCTTTCCCTGCCACTGACACCATCTTCAGGTTAAGAGAGTCGACTGATCAAATGACTGTGCTGCTGGCTATCTCCCCTACTACAAACTATGATTTAGCTTAGTGCTGTATTCAATTAACCTTTTTAAAACAAAAGAAACACTAAATAATAAAAATTTCATAAGCTGAAAATGATTTAATATACTTATATAAAACATATTATTTTGTAAGCGTGTGCAAAGCTTTGGAAATTTAAAGGTCAGTCAGTACCCTAAATTTTCTTCATAGCTTTGAAAACACAAACTGAAAAACAAAATGCAAAAGAGTAAGAAAATCTTAACCAAACAAGAAATATCTTTACTTTCGTATCAGTTTGAACATTTGATATTTCCAAATTAAATTTATTTTAAGTGTATATCCCAAACGGGTAGTAATATTCGGTGCTAAAAAAAAACTTTGATCTGATTTAAAAAGTCAAATGTTTGTGTTAAGACATTTATTTTTTTGCATATTTTGATTTTCATGAAATCACACACATATATTTATGTGGCTATATTTATAATCTAAGCAATTGAAAGTTTACCAAAACTAATCTTTGACTTTTTTCATATTTTTCAAGTTATGCATGTGAGAATATGATCTTTGCAGACCCCTACTCTTTAGTGATAACTATCATAGGATATTAAATATGTTGTGTATATATTTAAAATGTACACATAGACAAAAGCTAAATACATAACCTACAAAATATAATAAACATGACCAAATTGTAACTTCACAAAGTGTAACAAATTATTTTGACAAACTAGTAAAAGCCAATGTTCAACACGTTAATGCACCACATAAGGGGTGTGCGAATATAACTTTTTCAATTCAAAGAAAACTCGAATCAAATATAATAAATATTCTCCAAGCCAAATCAAAGTTTAATATTTTTTGCTGTTTTATGATTGAAAAAATTATATATTGTGGCTATTGATATAACTCTAAAATTACTAGGAAAATGTTTAATTTCCCATTTATCTTTAATATTTCATAAACTAAGTAATGATCACAACTTAAAATTAAATTACTTCATGTTTTTTCCACATGAATATTGTTTTGTAATGTAATACAACAGCTCAGAGTAAGATTAATTGATCATAAATGGAGTATTTGAGCTCTCAATATTTTTATTGATGAAGCTTTGTATTTGTTGAAGTTGAAATTTTTTGTCGAAGTTGACATTTGTTTCGAAGCCAAGTCGAAGTTTCAAAGCTTCGCACGCCCCTACAACACATCAATGGTAATAACAAGAATTTAAATAAAATATAATAAACCATATTTTTAAATAACATTGACACCAACGCAAACAAATGCATTACAAGAGCACTTTTTTCATACATTTTTTTTACAGCAGGTACATCTTTACTTTAAAAAAAGTTGCATTTAGTAAAGCAATTAAAACACACACTTTGAATGAATAAATTAACAGAGAATCCTAACCATTGAAATAATATGCTTCTATGATTCTCTTGAACCTATGATTAAAGAAGCTGATCCAAATTTTAGAAAAGTTTTGAAATTATTTTATTTGTTAATTTTCAACAAAAATATTTACTATTCAAGGATTTTTTTAAAAACAAAAACATATGAGGATTAAAACTTGTTTCTCGAATTCAGATTGATGGACTCATTTTTTTAAATGTACTGGATGCAGAAGATTTATTTTTATCGTGTTAGTAATAAACAGAACATAACAAAAAATAACTTTTAATACAAAACACACTGATGTTTTAATGTAGATAATTGTAAGCATAGCCAAAAGATGAAACAAAGATCAGCTTGATATACATTTTGGTAGTTAAAAAAATTTTTTGTGGACATTATGTTTGAAAAAAATATTTCCTCATAAAAGTAACACCAAACACAAGCATATTAATTATTTAATATAGATTGAACATGAAAAAGTTGATAATTTTAAATCAACAAATTGTCAAATTGGCAGGTTAATATTAATCACATTCTGATCACAGTTGAAAACTAACAACCTTTTGTCTTGACCACTGATTTGAAAACACTACAACAACAAAAATAAGATTTTTTGTAAAAGTTCCACAAAATAAAACACTCCACGTCACTGTTGTAAAGTTCATTGATGGTGATTGTGAAATTAAACTTGTGTGATATTAGGCTTGGACCAATGATAATTTATAGTATATCACATGCCATCCACAAAATTCTGAGAATTTTAAGACCATTTTAGTCATCAGGGCAATGTGTTACTAATCAACTTCTACAAAGGAAATATCAGTAGTCACCTATTTAACATAACGATTGAAAATATATTCAAAAGTTACAAGCCATATTTTATTAAATATATAAATACAAAAATAAGAAGTTTTCCTATAAAAATGTAAAATATTTTTCATTCTATTAATTTTAAGGGTTGATAAATTAAGGTCTTAATTTTTTTTCTTGTTTTAACAAAGAGCCTTTTATATATATATTTGTATTGATAAAAATATAAGTTTAATTTATTAAACAATCATTTTATTTTATGGATAACAGTAACACATAAAATAAAATAAATTACCTTTAATTAAGGATTTTAAATTTGCAGAAGCTAGAGCTAAAAATGAGCCATCAAATAAAGTATAGTGTGCTACATAGTTTCCTTAAAAACATGTGACTACATTTTTTTCTTAAGCCATGTAAAGGCAACAATACTAACAATGACCAATCGAGGTTTACATATATAAATAAAGGTTACTTTTAAAGTATTATTGGAGAGAATAGTTTGTTTAAGCTATGACCCTAAGTTGTGTGTTATCAAAATATTTAATACAAGTAAAAAAAAAATTACAACTTTTTTAACAATGATAGTGAAGACACTTATTCATTTTTTTCAATGTGTATAATGTTCCTTCCTAATGGCACTTTTCTTTGATTGCATGTTGATAGAATAGTTAGAGATTTAAAAATAAAAATACAATCACTAAAATTGGAAACCTTGTATAGAAGAATGTGTCAAATTAAAATTTTCCAGCTTATGAAATATAACTTTTAATTAAGAAAATATGAAAAACTTACTCTCTTAGTTTTCATTTAAGATCTGCATGTTAATTATCTATGAACATGTGAAATAATAATTTAACATATTCCTTTGAATCAATTTAGTGGTTTATTTTTTGCCTTTGATTTAAACATACAATTTAAAGGCCTTCCGATAACAATTACAGTGACCAAAAATTACAAAATTTCTGAAAATTTTATTTGGGTTAAAATTCCAATATTTGATACCAAACACTTGGGCATAAAATCTCAATACTATAACATTTGTGGCTTGGGTCACCTTTACCAATAAGCCAACGGTATCAGAAACGTTAACAAATCCCATTAAAGGTTACTAAACAGCAACAATCAAAATGAAGTGGTTCAACCTATGATTCTCATACCTTACAGTTCCTCCAAAGGCCCAATAGGTGCGCCACTCTTCACTTTCTCCAACACCCTGTTCACAAACTCTGTAGTGTGACCCGCAATCTTCACTTCTAGCAAACAAAGGCACAATTTTATGCAAGGAGGAATATGTAAAGCCTCCAAATTTCTATAAATCATTAGAAAAAATAAATATTTCCGAAAATTCAAAACAATGTGCAACTGTGGAAGTTTGAAGAAGTGGGACGAGTAAGAGTGTAAGAATAGAGAAGTGTGTATGTTTATATCTAGGCCTAACCTAACTATCCTTTCAGGTTGCCTTCTCTCACTATCATTTTATATTATTGTAGTGTTTTTACAATAATTGTCTTGATAAAAAGTTAATAAAACCGACATTGTAATAAGCTAATATTTCCCCAAAATATGCTTCAGTAACTTCATTTACCCTATAAGAAAACTAAGAAACATAAACAAAAATTTGAAATATTTTTTTATTTAGTTTATTATTCCTTAGAAATGTGAGGTATTTCGTATTTTATTATTCCTTAGTGTAAACGTGCATGATCACGCCTTCTGTTCCGTTTCCTTTCCTCTATGCGCAGTTGCACATGCACGTTGTACGGGCTCTCGCTAGACATTATCTTACTGAGAAATTTATTCAACATAGTTTTTAATGCTTATAAAAGTTGATTATCATACTTTAAAATTAAAAATATGATTAAAATAATTTTTCAAGCAAACAATATGAAATAGTGAATGCATTTTTAATATAAATGTGGTAAGTTTGGTAAAATATGTATTTCAATAAGTAAGATCAACATTGATTTTAGACAGCTTAACCAACATAATTCTATAATTAAATAGTAACTAAACTAAGCTAGTTTTGTAGTTAAACATATTAATTAATAGGAGTTTTAAATATCTTAAATTTGAAAACATTCAAAATAATATATTCTTAATATTGCATGATTAATTTAACAGAAATATTTATTTTAGAAAGGTACCAGGTAAAAATAATAAAAAGAATCATTCAATCATTTAATAATTTATTTAGTTATTTTTATTTTCTTTGCTTTGTCATGGCAATACAAGTAAACAACTTCAATCAAGGATAATTCAAAATGGACAACAATATTGAATAAACTTACCGGTCGAAAGTAGTTTTAAAGCTCTATTACGTTATTAATGTGAAAATTGATATTAATTTTAACAATTTGTTAAGTAACCGAATGATTTATAAGTGGAAATGGCAATATTATCTCAATCAAATAGCCTATGCTTACTATTGCATTTAAAAAAATTATTATTAAGTACAACAAGTGATAGCTCGAAAATGACGAGCCTACAAAACTTTCGATCTCAATCTCGAGCTTAAAGGACGAGCTCGACTCGAAGCTCAAAATCCAAGTACTCGCAGAGCCCTTTTAAAAAGCCATTATTTGAATATAGCTTCAACTAAATTTATTGCTTTTACTTTAAAGAATCGGGTTTGTATTATTTTATTTTAACCCGAAAGCCGTGGTCTTTTTTGAGATTCATGTGTGGCTTCACAGTGTAAAGGGCAGGTTTGGTGCAAAAGCACCAACCAATCAGCGGTTAGTTTTTGGCATATTTTGTTTCTCATCTTAAGGTATGAAGCGTTGGATTGACAAACTTCCCGAGTAACATGCTAGATGGCAGGACATGCTACTCTTTTTAGTCAAGTTTACAATCATTTTGGCGCAATGGAGAGGGTATGGTGGGTTGAATAAAAATATATCTAAATTGTTTTGAGCGTGATTAACATTGTATAACATTATAAAAAGGTTAGTGCAACACACTTTTAATAGTTTCAGCCTCTACCTTTATTGCTAGAATGCAAATTGTAACTAGTTGGTGGTTCGTGGATCCACTGTGGTGTACATGTTTTGTTGATGATGCATCCATAGCTCCCTTAGATTATGGCATGCTTCTTATGGAATGAAGATTCTTTCAACCATATAAATATTGCGCTCACGTGAGGAACAGATTCAATGGTCCTTTTTTTTTTTTGCTAATGCTACCATTTTGTAACCACTCCAGATAACATGGAATTCTTTCTTCAATAAAACACCAGTTTCTAAGTACATTGAATTTATTGCTATCCAAACAATAGAGTAATTGGGATTAATTTTTATCACCAGTGTTGTGGGGTGTTAATTCAACCTCCTCCCCTAAAACAAAACATGGCAACTGACCTCTCTTAACAATTCAAGTCGCCTCACGTTACTCCTCATTGAACAACCTCTTCCCACAGGAGAAAACCTTTCACGAGCCAACAAAGCGCTCTTGCAGAGGTTCAAGGGAACACTAAGCGTACGATGTCCCTGAGGGGCAAGGTGGAGTCGGCACACATGTACCTATCTAAATGTCCTATTATTCTTTACAATCTTCCTTTTTCTCCCTTTTGTGTTTTTTGGTTCCCTCTATTAAGAAATTGTGTTGCGCGTTTCACACTCCCTCCTGATGAGTTCTGATAGAATGAAACATTTGTCAAAGGATTGGTCGGTAATGATCGATTTTCTTCAAGAGGCAGCTATTACCTCTTAGTTCAATGACAGAAATGTTAAGTGTAAACTGTGTTCTTATTTTATTTTTAGAAGCCATATTTGTTTTCTCCTTGTATATGTTTCTATCTGCCTTCTTTCAAATATTATAATAATGTATGAAATATATTTAATACCTAAAACAGTTATTATAATCACATCAAGTTTAGTTGAAAAAGTAAAATTATTTTTTTCAACAAATTTTGTAGGCACTTAATCCAGTTAATATAGAGAATAAAAACCAAATCACTGGTCATGGCTGATGAGCTGAAAATGCTCAGTTGTTTCTCAGTGTGAGTCACAGTAAGTTAATTTTATGCACTGTTACAGTAATAAGTGTTTTTATTAGAGTTGGGTTGAATCCATGTTTTTACGAATCTGAATCTCCAATTTACCTTTGAATCCCAAATCTTGAAAAAAAATTGTGGACATAAAGAGGAAATATAAAAATAATAGAATAATAGAAAATACAAAAAGTAACAAAATGTTGGAACATTCTTTCTTATAATCTATTCATTATAATGTTCATAAATTCAGTTAAGTGTTAAATTACTGGAATGGGGCCTGGTTGTTAAGTTCATCCTATAACTATAATTGGTTCTGAACCACCAATAAGTATTATTAGAACTCTAAAACAAATTTCACTTGACAATTGGGGGGTTGGGGAATTAGTCTCAAATAGAAATTTTCTCAAATCCTCAAATATCTGTAAGGATTCGAGGGATTTGTGGATTCTAGGGTCCACTATTTAGATTTCAAAAGAGTTTAAGACTCGAGAGACTAAATCCTAATATTTGTAAACATTGCAAAAAACATTGAGTGTTGGCAGCTTTGTTTAAAGGACTATATAGACAATCCCTTAATACATTATGCCGGTTGTCTACTACAATGTAGCTAATGTAACAGGAAACTTACTGCTGCCCGACTTGTAGGCCTTCTCAATACGTCTGTTAAGCTCTTGGTGGTCTGGCTCGTCTGTGGTGAACTTGGCCACCAACACCTGCTTGATCTGGAAGATTCCATTGTTAAGACGCCCTGGACAAATACACATATAATAAGGATCTGCCTTTAAATACAAATAAAGATTGTGTTGTGAGCAAATGAACAATTTATCTATTATGTTTAAGAACATTAATTTTAGTCTTTTACAATGCAGCAACTATTTTATTGGAAGTATATGATATTCATTTCCTAGACACAAAATTAAACAAACTTATCACAGAACAACATAATTAATAAGTGTTGAGCACTAGTGCTTAAAATTAAAATACACAAGTGAAGAAAGCATTTTTTTAGTTTGAAACTTATGATTAAGGGGCAGATTTATAGGCAATAAAAATTAAAAAAGAGGCAGGAAAATAGGCACCAAAAATAACAAGATGTCACATAAAATATTCAATATAATCCCTTTTATTTATTCCTATATTCTAGCATAAATTTTACATGAACACATGTTAGTTACTATTGCAGTTAATTACAAAATACTTCTCAAGGTTTTCATGTGTAAATTTAGTTCTGTTGTCTGAATTTTTTTTATATCGTGAAAAGCTTATCTCAACTTCACATGGAATCATTGGGAAAAAACTCAAACAAACTAGCTCAGCTGATTTAAGCTCAACGATAGGTAAGGATAAGAATATCCTCCCTAAGATGTCTGCAATAATTGCCATCACTACTAGCTAAACTTCTGCTGCAATACTCGGAGAAATTTGTTGACAAAGATTGTTCCAGCTGAGCTAGAAGCCTGCTTCAGGTTTATGCTCAAAGCTTCCACAAGAGTTAAGTCGCTCATATCTAAATCTGTGATCGCTCAATGAAGATTCCCAAAATTCATTGACTAAATAATGAAATTATACGTGAATTATCTTAAGTTATTTTCGATTTATTTCAATAAACTACAATGACTCTCTGATATAAATAAATAATAGTAAATTAATACGCACATCTATCCAACAGCTATATTACTAAAAGTCACAACCACTGACTGAAATGGCACTTTGTGAGACAGAAGATCTTCATCGCCAGTATTTGATATCTGAATCTATCAGACCACTGGACTCAATAGTTGTTTCTACCTACTACAAACATCCACGTAAAGTAGATTGGCACTTTCAAACCAGTTACCACTTGTCTATGAGGCGCCATTGTATGAGTAAATGCAAGAATATACTTTCTGGACAAACAGAGTATTGGTACGTAAGGAATTTCCAAAATAGTTTTCCAGAATTTTGCACACAAAAAAAAAGTGAGCGAGACAAAAGGTATTTTTAGGTTCTTTTTGTACAATAGACATTGACATACGAAATAGGCATCTATTGACAATATAAAATGATCCCATTAATCATCATCACTATAATCACCTTAAAAAACTTACACCTCAAAAGATTCCGTTTTAGGATATTGAAATAAAAAAGGCATTCAGAACAAAATCCGCTCCCTAATTATGATTAACAATTCTACTCTCACCGAGAGAGATTTTCATGCATAAGTGTCTCTAGCAGTGTTATTGATAAAGTCAGTTATTGGGAAGTTGTTTCCCCATAGGAGTCAATGTTATTTTGCCGGGGAAATTTAAACTGTCTGTTATAAAGAAGAATCTACTATTCAGAGGTGTCTGTTAAGGGCGTTTCACTGTATTAGCAATGTAATGATGTGAACTAATATTTGATTAAGTGGGAAATTAATGTTCTGAAGTGTGAATGGTGGTATTTGTAAACTTTGTAGAAATTTTAACATGAATGCATTGATAAGTGGTATAGTGGTACAAATGTATTTTATATGATCAGACATATTTCTACCGATACTTACTGTGTTCGTGCTCCAAGCCATCAAGTTTGATCTTGTTAGCTTCATGTTGAGCTTTCTTCTTCAAACGGCATGCTCTGAAAATATAATTATAGTCATTAGATTTGGGTCTGTTTCTCAAATCCAAATCTTCTTTCTCCCTACAAATCTTGAATGTGAATCTTAGTAAACATGTCATACATAAGTTAGGGATATGTGGATTTAATGAGCATCAATGTTTGAGCCCATTTATAACAGGAAAGATTTGAATTCTTTGTAAACTTTTAATGCACTCATTGTTTAAAAAAATTACTTTTGATAAATATGTTTGGCTAAGTTTGGAATTCAAAAGCAACTTTGAACAATTTTACAAAAATAACACAACATTTAATAGTTTTATAAGATTTAGCAAACATTTTAATCCAAAATTAATATTGGGGTGACATTTAAAATGAAAGCCTTATTTTTCATCTATCACATTATGTGTTTGTTTAGTTTAGTAATTTATTTGGAAAATTAATTTTTTATGCTTTCTAAGCATTTGTTATTTTAAATAAGTGTAATTGATTATACATATGGATATGGAACTCTTTGTACTTAATAGAAATTATAAGAAAATGAAGCAATGTGAAATTGATTTAGTGGTTAAATAATTTCCAACAGCATTTTGACTAGAATGTATTTTATACATTATATTTTTATTAGTGTAGCAAATAATTTTTTAGTAAAATTATTTTTAAGAAGGCCTTTGTGAATTTGGTTAGAAGCAGGTAAAATCTCTCACAACCCTTTTTAATAGCTTAGCTTATCCTATAGGAAAGAGAAGATAACTTGAGGAAATGCATCTATATTAACCTCGAGCGAGAATGGGAGGGTCAGTGACAAATTCCACATAGAATACCTCTCCCCCAACCAATACACCATGCCAAGATTTGAGCTTTCGTAAACTCAGTAATGGGGCAGAATGGATTTGTATATGTTGTAGTTTATTAATTTTGCTTAACATCAATTTCTCAGTAGTGTATGCACAATATTAATTGTTGCCAAAATATTTATTTTTTTGAGATGATTTTGAAAACCAATAGAATCAAAATATATTGTTTGTATGTCTACTTGAATTTTTATTTACACTTTTACTAACAGTATTTTATCTGTACTTAAATCTAATTTCTATCCACCTTGATAGGATTATTGTAGATAATCTATGAGCACATCCATGTAGGATGTATAGCAAATTTGTTATCTTTATAATAATTATTATTATTGTTACCTGTTCGGGTTATACACCCACACACACACTAATGTGTAATGGTAGGGCGATTGTGAGATGAAATGGAGGACCTACAGTTTTACGTGGAATCCGAACCACAATGGAGGCCTGGAATTCCTCGCATTCACAAGTTGTGATTAATATACGTCTTGTCAGGGGTGAAGGAAGGGTTTGGCAATCAGATAAATCTATGCCGGGACAGAGGATTGAACCCCAGACACCCTACCCCCAGACCACCAGGTCACCAAAATTTGTTATAATTTCTCACTCTCTCTGTGTCCCACATCATAGCTTCCCATGGGTCTACAGCTAAGAGCAAGGAACTGATGAATGGGTAGCCTTGCACTTACCTTGAAGCCAGTTTGTTTTTCTCCTTCCTGGTCTTGGGTCGGACGTTGAATGGCAGCTCGCTCACTGGAGTCATGTCGTTTATGATGCGCCCAAGATTGTCAAGCTCTCTTCCAATGCTGCACAGCTTGCGAGGATTCGGAGTCAGGTCATTCCCGTCACCTTTCCTCGCCTTGCCGCTGTAAAAGAGGCAACGAGTTACACAAATAATTTTAGTTATGTCATTGTGGACAAATCTCTCAATATTTTTTCTTCAGTAAATTGTATGTAAAATATCCTTTCAATATTTCATCCATGGAGAATCAGGCGCTTTTCAGAAATAATGTCAAAGGATTGCACCATTAAAACTTATTTTTAAATATTAATTGTTGCCAAAATATTTATTTTTTTGAGATGATTTTGAAAACCAATAGAATCAAAATATATTGTTTGTATGTCTACTTGAATTTTTATTTACACTTTTACTAACAGTATTTTATCTGTACTTAAATCTAATTTCTATCCACCTTGATAGGATTATTGTAGATAATCTATGAGCACATCCATGTAGGATGTATAGCAAATTTGTTATCTTTATAATAATTATTATTATTGTTACCTGTTCGGGTTATACACCCACACACACACTAATGTGTAATGGTAGGGCGATTGTGAGATGAAATGGAGGACCTACAGTTTTACGTGGAATCCGAACCACAATGGAGGCCTGGAATTCCTCGCATTCACAAGTTGTGATTAATATACGTCTTGTCAGGGGTGAAGGAAGGGTTTGGCAATCAGATAAATCTATGCCGGGACAGAGGATTGAACCCCAGACACCCTACCCCCAGACCACCAGGTCACCAAAATTTGTTATAATTTCTCACTCTCTCTGTGTCCCACATCATAGCTTCCCATGGGTCTACAGCTAAGAGCAAGGAACTGATGAATGGGTAGCCTTGCACTTACCTTGAAGCCAGTTTGTTTTTCTCCTTCCTGGTCTTGGGTCGGACGTTGAATGGCAGCTCGCTCACTGGAGTCATGTCGTTTATGATGCGCCCAAGATTGTCAAGCTCTCTTCCAATGCTGCACAGCTTGCGAGGATTCGGAGTCAGGTCATTCCCGTCACCTTTCCTCGCCTTGCCGCTGTAAAAGAGGCAACGAGTTACACAAATAATTTTAGTTATGTCATTGTGGACAAATCTCTCAATATTTTTTCTTCAGTAAATTGTATGTAAAATATCCTTTCAATATTTCATCCATGGAGAATCAGGCGCTTTTCAGAAATAATGTCAAAGGATTGCACCATTAAAACTTATTTTTTCTTTTAAAATTTAACTCCGTAATATTTACCAAACAAGCAAGTGACGTTAGCTCCCTATACCCAATAGGAAGCTAGCCTTCATGACACCTGTTGCCAAGACGCTTTCGATTTGTTGGTTTTGATACTGGTCATGAGAGGTACAAGAGGCAAGGGGTAGGTCATATATAAGCTGCTTGTGCGTATGAATATAGAGAGTATGCACATAAATCTACACAGTGCCGGTAATATAAATCTACAAAACGATGTAATAAACCAGTGTCATGATCTAAATAAATCGTGTGCAATATTAAAGGTTTTATTTGTTTAATTAAATTATCTCACAAACATTCTGTACCGCTTTAATTAGTGCTAGATCACGGGGAAATTATCATCTGATTAAACGGTATAACTTTAACCGGTGCCCCAAGCAAACGTGGGGCTTAATAATAATAATTCCGTATCATCATAATTGGCGCTCGATCACGGGGCTATGGGTACTAATTATCTCACAATCCATTCAAGAACGTTGTAATTGGCTCCCAATTGCGGGACAATTATATCTCAATTAAACCACATTGTTTCAATTTGTTGGTTTTGAAAGTTTAGCAAAATAATCTAGAGTAAAATATTAAAAGTGTCTTATAGTTAGGTATTACCCCTAGTTACCCTAATAATATTTTATATTACCATCCCATGCTCTGGTAAGTAATGTAAGGTTCATAACCTATTGATATAAATAAAAAATTGATAACTTAAAGGTTAGCTTGGCTATTTGAGAATGCGAGATCATGGATGATCAAACAATTAATAGTTATAAAAAAATATTATTTTAGTTGATCACTTCACTACAAGGTATAGGTTTAAATCTCAAGACCTGTTGATTTGATTATTTTTATAAACTTTTGTTGAAATGTATAGGCTACATCCTTTTAAAAATATTTGTTCCTTGCATTCTTTTTCCCATATTTCAGGTATTCATAACTTTCAAGGCTATCCACACACATAGGCTGTATCCGAAGAGTCTACTTCAGGTGCCGTCGACCCTTAACGCTCACACCATAGTTGCTTTGGCAATCACATGATCAAGTGTAGAACCGTCAGAATAGTCGCGAAGTGTGCCGATGCACCCCGCACAAGCCCTTGAGACCAAGGGTGATGGCAAGTTACCCTTGACACGCCGTCGATACGGAGTATGACTGGCAACTGTTTAATTTTTCATCTGCTAGAGTAATGTGATCTGTGATGTGTGATCTGTTATCTGTGATAAAGTATTTTAACTATACCGGTACTGCTTTATTTGTAGTGTTTTTGTGTTGTGTCGGAAATGTCTAGTGAAAAGAAGCGGGAATGGATATTAAAATGTTGTATTCATTTTCATTCCCTGCTGATAGATGGAATTTAAAATATTTTCTAATATCATTGGTAGGAAGCAGCATTGCGGACTCAAGGATGTGTAAAGGGTCGTTTGCCGTTCGAAAAGTCTGTTGCAGTCTTCGATCTCAAGTGTGTATAAAGTGTAAATTTATCAAGTCTGCATCAAGTCAAGTGTACTTGACTATTCAGATACAGCCATAGTTAACACTTCTGGTGTAGGGATGAGGAAGCTAGAATTTGGAGTAACTGTGTCTGCATTTAGGTGGAGGAAGAGTTGGAAACTATTTGCAAAGATTTGAACTGTAGTCGGCCTTCACCAAACCCCTTTATTGTGAGAGTGATGTCTTTGCCCATGTACACATCAATGAAGGTTAAGAGGTAACATAAATAATAAAGATGTTGATGTTTCAAATAAAACAGATTAAAATAAATAAATGTTATGACAATATATTTCTACATTCTCCAATAGAAATGGGTTGGATTCACTTTTTCTCGAATCAGAATCTTCATTATAGCCTAACTAGGAATCTTAAATCCAAATTATAATCTTGGATAACATGATAGCCAAATGAAATTTACATTCCCACATTAGTCGGATTTTATTTCTTCAACTCTGATTTTGTTAACATTTATTCTTTAGTCAATATATAAAATATAAATAGTAATTAATTTTTTTTTCTTAGGAATTCAAATTCAGTTAGGTGGTAAATTAATCACCATAATAGATGTAAAAAATATTCAGTTCTAATTTTTTTAAATAAAGTATTTTATGTTTTTAAATCATAAAACCAGAATTTTCCCAACCCTTGAATGTCAGTGGGTAAAAATTCAAAGGATCTGTTGATTCAAAGGACCCATCTCTATTTTCCAATATATTAAATAAAATATAACAAAGAAGGTGGTAAAATCCAATCGGCCATGAACAATTTAATTAGAATTAAGGTCTTACCTGTGTTTAATACCTCGGACGGAGCACTCTGGACTGAATACAGGGTCTGTGACCTCATTGAGGACATGGGGATCCTCTAGTTGGGTCTTCAGCACCAGGCGTTGCCCCTTTGGACCCTTAGCTTGAACATTGTACTGCCAGAAATAGCGTTCCCTCTTGCTCGCAGAAGAAGATGGTCGACCAGGAGCCCCGCCTTCTCCGTCGCTGGAATCTAGAGAGGATGGACAAGATGATGCTTGTGATACAGCCAGGAAAGTGTGCATATATGTGTGGGAATAAAAAGATAAAATCACTCAATGATAGCTAAACATAGACCACAAAGTAAAAGTGATTTTATATTTTTATGTGGCCTTGGTCTTTGAATTCACAAAACAGTCTGGAAGTCAAAGAAAAGCTAGTAAAAACGTAAAATGTATTAAGGTAACCAACCTAACAGTCAAATATTTATAGGTCCTTGCTGAACCAGTGTTTTTAAATGCTGAGAATTTAACTTAACCAAAAAAGGGTAACTAGAGTGTCAAATATGAATGTTAATTTGAGCCATTTAAGTGATTTGTTGCCTAAATTTAAGGTGGCCAGAAATCCTAATTTCCCTGACTAAATCCTAATTCAGAATTGAAACAATGTTTGAGTAATTTGCAATAAATAAATGTAGGCTTATCGGTTTGATTAAGGTGAGGTATCAAAATTTCCCTGACTAAAGCCCAATTCAAAATTTAAAGTTTTTGAAAAAGATGCAATAAATAATTAAATTACCTTTCCAAGGCAGCAAAAGTTACCATTTTCTTTGACCCATTACAGAATTCCTTATTTTCCTGATAGTTTTTAATGACCTGACATTTTCAGATTTTCCCAAATTATGGCCACCCTCACACCATTAGAAGAATGTCTATCAACTAAATATGATGGGGGAAAGTAGTTGGAAAGTAGTTGGAAAATTAAAGGACAAATAACTCACCTGCGTCAGATGAAAAGTCCTCATAGTGGTCACTGTCTTCTTCAGAGTCGAAACCTTCGTCATGAGAAAACTCGTGAGATTCAGGGCTTAAAACTCCCCCTGAAAAGACAGAAAAATTAAAAATATAATAAGAATACATTGAAAAAAAAATTTTTTTTTAATTATTGTGCTTAATATTGTGGTTGTGAGCAGCTAGACTAATATACTATAAAAGGAGAAGAGGAAAGATGTTTAAAGGAAATGCACCTACACTGGCGTGGAGAGGGGACAGAAACCTGCACCAAGTAGAACTGTCAAATAAACATATTTGAAATTAAAAATATGGTGGCTTTGAAGGAATGTGCGTGTTACTGTATGATAAAAACCTTTTCTATAACAATAATAGTGTGATAATTTCAATAGTAACAAACTCAAATAAACAATAAAGTAAATCAAACTGCATTAAGTGTAAAAATCTGTTAGAACATTTGTTCGAAATCAAGATGTTAGCTGATGAAAATGAAACCTTGTGTGGCGTATGTAGAAATGTGGTGGGAGAAAAACAAGTGTCCTTGTCATGTGATATTTGCTAAAAAATGGTAACATAAAAAGTGTGAAAAAATTACAGACAAATTGTTTAAAATACTAAGTCAGGTAGAAACAAATGGCATGTACTAAATGAAAGACTGAAATAGCCAAAACTAAAATGCAGGTTAACTCAGTTAAGAACTCTCAATTTATCTTGACAAATAATTCAAAGAATGATAATGTGATATTAAATTTTTTCAAATCCACTGCAAATGATGTTCGAGGAATGAAGGAATCCTTGAACTGTTTGACAACACAAATGTACAAGGCCGATGATGAAATAACTAAACTCAACAATGAAGTGGCTACTTTAAAAATAATAAATAACCAAGCACAAAAAAATTCTAGATCTCCAGCAGTACTCTAGAATAAACAATGTTGAAATTGATAACTGAAACAAATGGTGAAAATATCCTAAAAATAATTACCTCACTAGCTGCCAATGTAGGGGTTAATATATCTGAAAACGATTTTGACGCTTGTCAGAGAGTACCCAAAGTAATAAAAATTTGAATCAAATAATATTACTCCTAGACCGAGAAGCATAATTGTCAAATTCACAATAGACATTAAAAAAAAGGAACTTATTGATGCTCTTAAAGCAAGGAAAGCTATGACAACAGAAATGATTGGCTTGCCGGGACCACCAAACATTATTTACGTTAATCAACATCTTGCTCCCTAGGTGAAAAGATTATTTCTAGCCGCTAGAAGTTGGGTAAGAGACACCGAGATCCGACTGCAGAAAACTCAAACAAGTAATATTATCACTTTAAAGACTGAAGAAATCAGAGTTCTCTGAATTCAACCTTTCCTACCCATACAGTGCATCAACAAGGTTATGTTACAAATGTTATAAGTGCTACAAGTGCATTCTCAATGGCCAGAGTCTAATGAGTGTCATTATGAGGTTTTCAAGATTCTTGATAATCAAGGTTTATCAAGGCACCAAACTAAGTGGATATGTTAAGAGTGGGGCAAGTGTTTACATTTGACTTAATTTGTTTATATTTTTATTTAATTACCCTTTAAAAATAATACATAACTTTAAATCTATTCTAATAATAATATCTTAATACAATTATATCAATAACTATTTTAATGAGTTGGAATTAACTCAAGTTTGGTATGTACTATATCTCTCGCTTGTTAATGGACAGTAAAACAAACAACATGGAAGAATTCTTAGTCGATGACATGGGCCTATCCAATATTAATTATGATCAACTGATTCCTAAATCTTGTTATTTAAAAAAAACTTTATCTAAATATTAGGAGTATAAAGAACAAATGTGAGGAATTATTGTGCATCCTATCATCTGCCAAGGTCGATAATGATCCAATTATATTGACGGAGGTGTGGATACACAGTGATGAGGCAATTCAATACAAAATTCCAAACTATAACTCCTATGAAGTATGTAGGGTTACCAAAAGAGGTGGGGGGGTGTGGTGTTATATTAGAAACAACTTAATAGTCTCAAACCTACTTACTAGTGAGATAACTGAGGACTTGTCTTACGTATTGCTAACCATTAATAACATTTCTTTCATCTAAGTTCAACACAAATTAATAATTTATAGACCACCTAATTATAATACACAAACATTTTAATCTTCCAGTAAAATAAAATGAATATTTTAAAATAAAAAATAAAAACTTATAATTGGTGACATGAATATTTACATTAAAGACTTCTCATGAATACCTTCACCTATTAGCTACAAATGAATATGAATGTATTAACACCCACCACCCAACTAGAATATGTAATACATCTGAACTAATTATTGACCACATTATAACAAACTCAATTAATAATGCATTAAAAAAATGTATAGCATAGAGTATCATATATCTGAGTTTTTATTGTTTTGTGCTACTCCCAATCTTAGATATAATAATACACAAAGTGGTGATGGCAATATTAATAACTGGATTAAAACAAATTTTGATAAATATTATAAACAATATTTCAAACAGAATATAACACTTTTAGATACCAAAAGTACAGATATAAACTTGTTATTCAATCAATTAACGGAAAAATTTTCAACAGTACAAATTTTGAAAAAGAGTCCTAGGACGAAGAAACATATCCACCCCTTGGTTCACTAATGAGCTATTCAATCTAATCTAAACTAGGGATAAGTACTTTAACAAAATGAAAAAACAAAATATAACTTAATTTATAAACAAAACTTCTTATTTTTAAGAAACAGGGTCACAAACTTACGTAGAGTATTACTAAAAAAACTACACAAAAAAAAAGTTAGACAGAACATTAGGGAACATGAGAAAAATGTGGTTAGCTATTAACAACACACTTGGTAAAACCAATAAGACATCCCAACAGGTTATTAAAAGAATTACAGATCCCGATAACAAAAATATCACTACCAATGACCCAACTGATATTGCTAATATTTTCAATAACTTCTTTATAAACATTGGTCCAGAATTGGCTAAAGATATTAAAAACGTTGGATCTGTACTA
Source organism: Timema bartmani (assembly GCA_902151455.1). NCBI lineage: Eukaryota > Metazoa > Arthropoda > Insecta > Phasmatodea > Timematidae > Timema > Timema bartmani. The sequence goes on from CABFWB010001552.1 coordinate 107,828, forward strand.
AACATATTTTTAAAAAGGAAAACAAAGAAAGATTAAGAGAATTTAAAAAGAAGGACATTTCATAACTGCTTTCTATAATAAACTACCTCTCCAACAACTGTTCGCCAGGTAATGATAATTTAACAACTACCAGTATATCTATAAAACTAGTAAAGAAAAGTCTAAGTCCTATATTATTACCAATAATTAACTGATCTCTTGTACATGGAATAGTGCCATATATAATATTTGAGAATTAATTATTAGCACCACGTCTTACTACCCGTTCGGGTTATACACACGCTAATGTGTAATGGTAGGTTGATTGTGATATGAAATGGAGGACCTACAGTTTAACGTGGAATCCGAACCACGGTGGAGGCCTGGCATTCCTCACATTCACAAGTTGTGATTAATACATGTCTTGTCAGAGGTGAAGGAAGGGTTTGGCAATCAGATAAATCTGTGCCGGGACCGAGGATTGAACCCTGGACCCCCAGCACAGAAGTCTGACACCAGGTCACCTATTTGAGAGTGAACAACCAGATGTTGACGATGAGGTTATATTCACACGGCCATCTGGAAAATGTATGAAGGAATATGCAGGGAAAGTGCTGACAAACTCATCTAAGTTAAAATTCTTATATAATAATCATAGGCTTTTAATTTTATGATGCTCTAGATCTTATTTATTTTATGTACGCTTGTTTATAATTATGATATATTCTTTGACAATTAAGCTAGGAGCTTATCCATAAATAAAAATTTGTCACATAGGTGCCATGGCGTTGGTAGCTATAATAGACCTACAAAAAAAAAGTACTTTAAAAGAACCAAAATTAAAGAATGAATATAATAATCCAAATAAACATATAAAACACTCGCATGATGAATATTATTAACAAGTAGGCCTACTTCTGGTCCTATGTTAGAAAATTGATCCATGCACTCACAATTGCACGTCAATATAGCGTATGGCCATACAAGATTCCCAACCATTTCCCGAAATGCCTCTGAATCAGCATTATAATATTGACTACATAAATCTATCAATATTTTCACATATTAATTATTTACATTTTTAAAACGACAGATTTTGACAAAAACTAGGCCTAAATTAGCGTTGACCAATAACTTTCCACTTTCTGGCCAGTACCTTAAGTCATTTAATTTAAGTTGATAACACTAATATAACTAATTTAAATAATTGTTTATATGAGCGGACTTTATTAATCTTATAATTATGTTATTGGTATTAACGGTATGCCTTTTTTATTTCAGAATTTGCTAGGGTCAATGCAACAGCTCGAGATTTCAAGGTTAACGATGACGTCCATTTAAAAATGCAATTGGGAACACGGCTTTGTGAAATTAGGAAAAGTGAATCATAGTTTATCACAGGACATTTAATTTTGTTATTTAATATGATCCGAGGAACATTTTTTATAAAACATATAACCTTTCAATGTTATTTTCATGTTTATAAAAATACTTGAAATAATATGTATTTAATCTTTTTAATTCCTTAATTTACACATTATTTATTTATTAACACCGCGTCTTAGTACCCATAGGCCTACAGGTCCTAATTACTCTAGTGGGTTAGAGATGAGGAAGGTTGTTATTAAAGGAAGTGTACATTAACTTCTTGAAATTAAATAGTACATTTTTTCTTTAGATTTGTAAAAAAAAATTGACATTTTTTTAGCCGTTTCATTTCTGAAAATTAACAGGTGTGTATTATAGTATAGGCTGAGAACGGAGAGATCGAGGTTCTAATATCTGTATGGTCTACTGAGGGAGGTTTTTCTGTGATGGTTTTCCAATTACCTCCAAATACAGGTACACTTCATCCAAAAATCAACCCTACTCATCCCTAACCCATTAGAGTAATTAGCATATATGCATACTACCCAAACAGGTATTTTGACGCAATCTGCTATTAAATGAAAAGCTTACCTTTTTTGAAAGTAATTTATAGACAAAATTAAATTACTTCAAATATAACTTCTAGCTAAGAATATTCCAGATCTGCCAAGATCTAGCGTTTTTCCACATAGGCAGTAACATTAACATTTCACAAAAAAATAAAACACTAAGTTTAAAATGGCAAAATTTCCAAGGCTGGTGCTAGTCTCACCACAAGAGGAAAGCCAAAGTGCTGGAAAATGCTTGTAGAAGTCAGCCTACTCCCAAAGCAGGTAGTCGTTTCTACTCACTGCCCTTTGTTTACATTTAGTCTTAACTAAAATGGGCTGCCAAGAGAAAAAATTATTGTAAACTAAAACAGGATGGTAAGAGATAAAGTATTGTAACAGGCCTGACCTGTGGAGAGGGACGAAGTCGACCCAGCCTCTGCCATAGAACTTGTCGACAAGAGATGCTGGCGCGGTTCTCTGCGTTGCCAGATCTGCTCTAGGCCTAGGTGTGTTGGTGCCGACGAGGACAACCGCGACAGAGTACTTGATGAAACATTGCCTCCTTTGATGAGTCGGCCTCCGCTGCTAGTGACATCCAGCGTGGTGGCCACACCAACCCTACCAGGCACAGACTGCCCTAGCAGCTGTCGCTCAGGGGACCCTGAGAACGTCTCCTTCTTCAGCAGCAGTTCATGTAGAGTGCTGTGTTTCTGCTGGAGAGGGCTTACTGTAGAGGGAGGGGGCGTCACAGATGAACCAGCTGAGTGAAGCAGTAGAGAAGAGCTAGAACTGTGTCGACTTACTGGAGACAATGCTCCCGCGGTAGCAGTACTTATCACCTTCCCACCACACACAAACTGGTCAATAGGACTTGATGGGACACTCGATGATGCCCCAAACATGTCCTTACAGTAGCCCAGAGTGAAAGGGGGAAAAGAGGAGGGAGCGAAAATGTCCGCGTCTAAAGCACTATTATTGTTATTGATGTTGGTGTTTGTGTTTGTTATGTGAACTAATGGAGGCGCTGTGCCAGAAGTGTAGCGCAACTGAGATGCTACAGGAGATGGTACACTAATGTAGTAGCTGTTCTCATCTGGAAGAAGTAAGTCATCAAAGCTCAAGTCTTCTAGTAGATTCTCATCATTAGCGTTAAGTTCAGCCAGCGTGGGCCCCTGTATGAGGTCAGCCTTGTCCACTTGGAAGATATCATCTTCATCCATGCGGAAAGTGTCAGTCTTGGACTCGCATTCCTGGTTAAGACGGGAGCCCCATAGGGCAGTGGGGCCTTGCAAGGCCTGGAACAACGCTGACGAGCCTTGTAGCGGCATAGCCGAGTCAGTGCATGTGTCGTTTGAAGTGGACGGAGAAGGGATATCCACAAACTCAAACCCAAAGTCTCTCATTTCGTAAAAGTCAATCAGCTTGCGGGGCGGTATCGGCACACTTGCCGTCATGCAGCTGTTGGTGTCCATTGTTACTATTTCTTCCTTGATAGGGTCACATTGTTCCACAAAAAAATCTCCCGAGTACACAGGATCAGTCATGGTTTTATTTCAAACACTTTTAAAAAATGCTCTTTTTTTAGTATTTACTTGAATAAACTTGATTACTCTAATTGATTTAGGGGTCATAAATTAGGTAACCTATAAAATATGTGTTTGCTACATGTTCAAAGCCTGTCAAAATAACTGACGAGATTGTTTTATTGACCTTCAAGATAAATGACAACAGTAATGTTATCGTGAAGATATTAGCACGTGTGACACTCAAGTTTTATCCTTGATACTATTTATAACCTTGGCGAAAAGTGACATGAAAATGGATGTTCTGAAAAGCTGTCTACAATCTTAAAATTGTGTGTGTATAAAAGAAAAATTCACAAGCCAGCAAGCATTTTATTAGTTTAGAAGTCGAGTGAAAGAGAAACGTTCAAACACAGCTGTTGACGCAATATTATAGCAATGAAATTAAAAATTTGCGTTAAAATTCTCGGAAATCCCACTCCTATTGTGATTGCACAACACCACACTCAAGAAACAAGATGATAAACACGCAAACTATAAGCTTCAAATGAACAACATTTTTCATTTAAATACTTACATAAAACAAGAAAGCTTTTCACTAATATCTTGATTATGACAAAATGTACCGTAAGTGATCGGATTCAGGCGTTGACATAACATATTGTAAACATTAAATACATTTGTAAACAAGGATGTCAACTTACCTTAGTCAGGAAAAAACACTGTGCGCTGGTAGTTCCCGCGCTAACCGCACAGCTAGCCTAGCATAAAACAGATAATCATGACTTTCGAAATAACAAAGCTTTATAAAAAAAGAATTTGACTATTTAAATATATGCAAAACTATGTAGTGGCATTATTTTTAAAAAATACAAAAATCTTTTACTTTAAAATCACCATTTAATTATATGTAAACATATAAATATGGAACATTTTGATATTGTTACTTCACATACACAATATGGTATATACTTAAAGGTCATATGATCACGATCAATCGACAAACATTCTGACCAATAGGGATAAAGAATAGCTCTAGATCACCAATCAAAACATTTGTTATCATTCTGACTTGTGTAAAAATGTTATATATTTAATAAATAAATAAATACTAACTTTATGAATTTAAGTATAGTAAATCTATAGTATCTAAAATACACAAGATAATGTTAATAGAATTTTGTAATTTTCTTATATTTTCAAAATGTGTAACGTCAGAACATTTTGGTTTAAGCTGGCCACGTGAATAAAAGAGCAAAAATAACCAACTTGAAACTATATAGTGTTATGGTTGAAATATCGAATGGTACACAACTTCGCCGCTAAGTGCCTCTTTTATATTTTACGGTCTATCATGTATTCGAGTAAACAAAAGTGGTAATATGAATACAGTATCTACTTACTGCCGTGTATTTCTAGCTAGTAATTGCTGTCCATTTTAATTTACAAAAACTTAAAATCCATTGACTACGAAGTTATACTCGTTTAAATCTAATATTAGGAGTGATGTTTTGAAATTGGTGGACAAATTCTCGGCTCATTGGTCGTAACCAAACTGTTTAATCTGGTCAAAGAAAGCGTCACCAAACGAGCTCTGGTATCGTCTCGATCATAAACATTTCATTAACATCGATCGATACGGGTCAAACGCGAAAACGCTGTGGTCCTAAACTTCGATAGCAGGTCAACCACAAAAACACGCCTATTAAGCTGGATTCACACATGCTATGCTTTGCCACGCACATGCGAGCGAAATCACATTTTTACAAAATTTGCATATAAGTTGACTTCGCTGAGTGTTTTTATTAGGCCTAGTTTGTTGATAAAAAGATTGAGACTGTTTTTATGGCTTTGTGTAACTTTTAGATTTGCTTGGGTCATAAAGGAATGTGAGGTTATTACTTATGCTTTTATACGTTCTGAAAATCGTTTCTGTTCCTCATCTAATAACCTATTTTTTACAAATCTCAATGTTAATTTTTCGGCCGGAGTCTCAAGAGCAGTAACAACTACACTGTATTCGTTCGGCATGGTCAGGCTCGGACTGGCCCGCCGGCCCATCGGCCCTCGGGCCGGTGCGCCCTCGGCACGGAATCCCCCTCCCTCTTTGCGAAAAATAAATAAATATTGCAATGATTAAAATAAGAAATTTAAATTTAAAATAAGATTCAAATAATCAAGACAAAGTGGAACTGTGAAGACGAAATTAAATTTAAGTGAGTACAGATTTAGGGGGTGGGGGATGTTTAGCAACAAGGGGTGATTGGCGCCCGGCGACAGTGGGAGAGAAGGCACACCTCTTCAATGATCCGTCTGGCCGTGTCGCGTGGCTGCAATTGGAGTGGTGGAAATCAGCTGTTTAGTTGGTTTTGCACCTTGAGTGATAGCGTTTGGTTTTGAATCTATCCATGTGTAATTTTTTGGCTCCTGCGTAATTTTTCGTTACTGAGTTAAGAATTAAGAAAATTTAAATTGCCAGACAAAAAAAACTATTGTTTAATTACCAAGTTTTGTTGGCGAGGAGAGCCTTTCTTGGGCCTTCAAGTTCATACCCACAAAACCTTACTGAGATCGTAACACATTCCCCTCCCTGGAATAAGTTTTAATCAAATTGTTCTCTATCTCTCTCGCTCACCCTTTTCCACTTCCAATTTCTATAATTAACTTGTTTTGACTAGTAATAACATAAAACGTACTATTATATTTTAGATGGGATTTATAACAATGTCTTTCCCTTATTATAATTGGGATATGTAAAGTTAAATTCATTTAATAATTTAGAAATTTAAAATTTTGGAAGTTTGGCGTGAAAATGAAAATCTATTTTGAAATGTGAAGGTATGTTGCTTTGAAGAGACTTGTACTCGGCGCTGATACAAGTCAGGTTTATTTGAGGTGATTGGAGATGTGATATCAACCCTTCCTTTTCTCATAAACAAAGCCAATTTGCTTAGGACGGATGCTGTTGAGACAGGCTGTATCCGAATGGTCCGAGGATCCTTGCCATGGATATAGTATACTATTTTTTACAACTTGTACCTTAAATGCTAGATGTTTTGTGAAATAAAAAAATCACTCATCCCATGAATGTTTCTTTATAATATATTTATTAAAAATAGCCTGTGAAATTCGGAATATTCAACAATGCCTTGAGCCACAATAGGAAAAGAAAAATAATTTTATTTTGCAAGTCCTTGAAATAACCACTATTATTTTTTATTATTAATCAATATTATTGGGTTCTACCAGCACTCCCATAGTTATTTTACAGTAAAAAAGTAAACTTTTTTGAGTTCGTAATAATATTTTACGCTCTCTGAAAATCCAAGGTCTGCGCCCTTTTGGAGGACCCAGTCCAACCCTGGGCATGGTAATTAAAAGATGGCAGACACAATCTGATTCCTCTAATGTAGCACCCGTTGACCGTAATTCACGAATCAATTTATCAAATCTTTTAAAATGTACCTCCAGAGTTTCACTTGATGGATCGAACTTCATCAATAAAAGACTTTTACGTAAAAGTAACTGGTTAGTTATGCCTTTTCTTGTGTAGGTATTCATAAGGGAAAACCATATTTCAAATGCAGATTCTTTATCCTTGGCACACTCAAGAACGTCTCTGAAAGTTTCTGTACTAATTGAGACTTGCATTTTTTTATCTTTTTTCTTCTACACTGCCAGTTATTTTGTCTTCTTATTCGTGATTTCAGAACTATCAGCTTCGTTGAAAAATACTTTCGTTCGGTAATGACTTTGAACTACTTCCAGCAAATTGAGTTAATCAAGCAGCGTTTCCGTTTAAACTTCTAGTTATTGAAGTTTGAACCATCAAATAATGGATATTATGTTAGTATAGCATTAATTTAATATGATCTGAAAAACTAAATTCATATCAGGCAAGAACAAATACTATCAACAGAACTACCAACATATGCATAAAAAGTGTACCAAGATCATAATGAATAAAAAATAATGTTAAATTGCTATACTAACATAATATTACTGTAATTTAAATATAATGCAATATATATATCCAATATACAGATATAATTTATGTAAAGATATTAAATATTTAGCACTACCAAGCAACTTTAAATGTTTTTACACTCATTAACAAACATTGTAGTTGACGTATTTATTAAAAATAAGGTTCTTTTTTTTAAGATATTCATTATTTTCTCTGCTCTCCATTTTACTTAAAACAATAAAATTAAAGCTTTATGTTTCAAACTTTTCTATAATATTTGAATTGCACGTGTGCTAATATGCTAAGATACACCAGCGCCTTTTGACTGCCATATCTGATCACTAGAACTATATTGTATTTCCCTTGTCGACGCATAATGATACATCGATAGTGTACAAATCGATTGGTTTATCGTTGAACTTGAAAAAGTCGAATATAATTAATGGTTTAATGTAATGTTATAATGAAGAAATAGAATTTAAATTTGTAAAATGCACGCATTCCTTAATAAACACAAGTCAGTCGCTGTAAAAACGAACAGTTTTGTTAAAAGTAAGCTATTTTATTTTAATAATATATTACCTTTGTATTTACTTTGATTTTATATTTGAGCTGTGACCTGTTAGGTCATCTTAAATTATAATGAAAAACTATGCCAATTAAATTAAAAATTGCGGCATGAGTTAACTTTGCAAATAAAAGATTAGCTAAAAAGTAGTATAATTATATTGATTTATATTTTCAGGTACTTGTCGCTGTCGGCACTTAAATACATGTCATGTTTACAAATGTGATAGGTTGGGTGTCCCAACCTTTCAAGTCTCTTGTCCCATGGCATCGACTCGATTTTTGTCAACTCTTGCCAGAACAAGTACTTGTGTAAAAGTTCACAGCTCCATTCGCCTCAACTTTACAAACCCCTCTTTTCAGGCTAATTGTGACATAGGCTTTGTACCTATAGTATTACATAATTCTAGTTCCAATACCGGGACAGGAATAATATTTATAAAGCATTTCCATGTTGGAAGCACAAGGTATGATACAGAACCACTTAAATCATCCTCTAAGGTCGAGGATTCAGTCAAAGCGCTGAAAGAAGATTTGAAGGAAAGTGAGAAACCCCCACCTGTAGAAGTGAAAGTAAAGAAGTCACTAAAACAGAAGATAGTGGATGAAATTGTCCACTACTACCATGGATTTCGGCTTCTTTTCATCGATATCAACATTTCGAGGAAGCTCTTATGGAGGGTCCTAAATGGTAAAACCTTAACAAGGCGAGAACACAACCAGGTAATCCATTTTAAATAAACTAGTCTAAATTATTTTGTCTTTCTCATGGTGTCTTCTCATCCAGGATACACATCTTTAACTAGGCCCTACATTAAAGGGGTATAATTTTAAGGTACTTGCATTGGCATTTAGGAAAACCCATTGTTTATTTTATTCATACACCTTTTGTAGAGGTTTCTTATGGATATAATACTAGGTAGGCCCCCTACCATCTAGCATTTTAAATCACCATAAATACATAAAAACACTTGACAAATTAATTTAACACTTATTCGTATATAATGTATCAGAAAGAAATAATCCACTCATTTAGGTCTACTCAACATTATAGTGTTCCGCCACATCCTTTAACATTTATTTACAAATAACCTAGTTATAGGTCATGTCCGAATAGTCTGCGCACTATGCACTTGTGCAATTTACTGGCTTTAAATTTGCAAAATGCATCAAGTTAAAAAGTGGAAGTCATTTTTTATGGTGTCTGAATTCTCTTAAAGTGTGCTGATGCGCCTTTACAGTGCACTTTACTAAAGGGCAGACACAATGTGCTCCTTATCACACACTTTAGGTAAAATATAAACTAGCATTTTAAATGGAATAAATAAATGTAAACTCTTATATAAAAATATATTTGCTGTGTAATTAATTAATTTACATTTATCAATAGGCTAAACATTCTTAAGTAACTTAACACAAAAATCTCATTTTAAAGGAAATAGGCTATATTTTTATTTCAAAAAATATGTTTAGTGAAATTATAAATAATAATGTAAGATTAAATTTTATTGATATAAGATAAGATTAATAACGGGAATATAACCATTGTATATTGTTATAACTAAAGTCTCCAAAAAATGCGCATATGGCAAAATAGACAAAACACTCTTAAAATCAATCTCTTTGCCATGGAAACACATTAATCTTAGGCGGACACTAGAGAGCTATAAGTGCACTGTGATGTCCGATTAGTTTAATTCAACCTATGGACTTAGGGGCAACAGAAACATGTCTTATCAAAGTGCGCAGTTAAATAGTGCGTAGACTATTCAAACACAGCCATAGTATTTGTTTTATTTGTATTTAAAATGAGCAGTTAGCTCATTAAATTAAAGTTACAAAGAAACAGGTTCAGTTAGTTATAAAAAAGTCACATACAAAATACATACATATGGTAGAAGATAAAGTCTGTTCAGCATAGGAATTGTTTTCTGAAAGGCCTTTTTCCCTAGCAGAAATCTATTATATAGTAGGATATTGTTAGGAAAAAAGAACTTTCATAGAGTAATTCCTACCGCGAATGGAATATAGGATGGGGGGAGAGGGAAGGTGATGCAGGTGAAAAGATAAATTTATGGATTGATTCATAACAACCATACTGTTGGTGAGGTCATTCATAATTTTACTTGATTGTATGTTGCAGCTGCATGATAATCAAATTATCTAAAGTCAAATATGCAAACAAACATTGAGGGAGAGAGGATATTATGTATGACCAAACATAAAAAAGGCCTAATTAAAAAGTTAAAAAGTTCATAAATTATATATTAAGTGGTAAAAAAAGAGACAGCCGTGGACAATAGCAATCAACTCAAACTATGTGCAGTACCTATCCATAGTAAGATTTTGGGTGTAATTAGATCCATGAGAGTTATAGAGCAAGCATTATCAAGTTACAATTTATATTAAAGACTCCAAGGAAGCTACCCTTATCAATGATTTGAGCTCTCTTTTTAGCTTATATAATTAAAAAATAACTTAATAAACTATAAAAAAAGATAACTTAATAAACTATAAAACACTAAAAAACATAAAAAACTATAATATAGGCCTACACAAATCACAAAAGTTAGTACCTATTTAATTTTATAAATATAATAGTTTTTATGAACTTTCACAACAAAAAAAAAACCTAACTTTCCATTAGAGTTTAGTTTGTTGATTATTGTCTAATCCAGGCATGTCAAACTTGTTTGATCATAAGGGCCGTATTGAACATAAAAAAATACCTGGGGGTAGGGGGACGCATTTCAGAAGAAAAAAAAGTACTCTCATTATCTTAAGGAAAAAGAATTCCAACTCATTATCTTATTATTACAAAAAGAAAGGAGTTGAGCCCTTTATATAAAACAATGAGATTACAGTACCTATTTACCAAAAATTTGAAACTTTTTTTTTGCAAAATGGTGTGAATGTCGGGCTGTCACTTTCCTAATTGTTGACAAATACTTTTAATGTGTCTATAAGCCAAGATCTCTCGGGTGTTGGGTTCCATTTCATGTGAAAAAACAAATGTTTACATAAGTATCTGACAAACATTACACATATTTGGCGTAGGCCTACAAATGTAACAATTTTTGGCTATTGATCCATATCAAAGAAAGAGTCCAGATTTGATACACCGACCTCACATGCCATATTTATCCAAATTATGCTAAATTCTTAAATATCACATTCCAAAAGGTTGTATTTCCTCAACCTTTATAAAAATAAAAATAGGGTTGTATTACTTGATCGTTCATCATAGAATCCATGGGCCACACAAAATCATGAATACAGCCATGAGTTTGACATTCAGGGTATAATCCATTAAATAAAAAATTATAATATTGACATGTCAAGCAAGGTTATGTTAATTATAACTACTTTGGACTGATTGTGAGAAAAAAATTAAACTTTGTTAATTTAAGGTCCTATTATTATTATTGTTGTTATTAAATGTATCATCATCATTGCTATCATCATTTTCATCATTATTAGTTATTATTATTATTATTAGTATGGTAATATCAGGATTATTTTAACTATGGAAAAATTAATGTAATAGGCCTCCCTTGTTAATAAGAATGTAATAATTTAGTGAGTAGAATTCACTTTCATAGTACAAAATTATTAACATATAATTCTTTAATTTCTACTTTAAAATATTCTGTGTCTTACTTTTGCTTCTTAGAGTAATGTGAGAGGTTTGGGCTAATTAAGGGACACTGATAATTGATAACTTACTGATCAGTTGAGTTAGGAGAATGCTGAGGCAATAGTGAGCCAGAGCAGGATCAACTTCTCTGAGGGAATTTTTGTATAAACTTTTATTTTAATTATTATTTGCAAATTTTTAATTTAAAAAAGTCGGCCTAATTTATCTTAGAAGTCTAACTTAAGAGTGTCCATCACATGCCCATCAACCTTGTGATACAATCAGCTCATAATCATACACTTACACAAACACTATTGCATGTGAATCATTTCTGATTAAACATTAATGGAGAGTTAATAGAAGTTCTTAATGCAGAACATTGTTGAAATATTTAATGATATTTGGATAAAAACTGCATTGAAAAGGTCGTTTTTGACAATCTCAGTATGGCTTCACAGCTAAGCATTGTGCACAAATCTTTATTCTGTCTTAAAAGGGACATATGTTGTTACTAACAAGAAACTTTGTCGCTTGGTCCCCCATCGTCACCACAGAAAATTTCAAGTAGGCCTACCGGTAATCATTCAAATATGAGTGCACTGCACACATTTCTGGCATATCTTGTTCTTTTCTTTTCCCTTTAACTTCCATAACTCACGCGAGCCGAGAACTGAGAACTGAGTTGGGCCTTCTATAACAATATTTTCTGATAGAAAAAGGAAATCTAGTTAGTGGTTAAAAAAGTGTTTTTAATTAAATAAATCATATAATGTTGAGACACTAGACTATCTATTGAAAACATGGCGTAAATATTGAATTAGCCATTGGAAATAAAAAAATCTTTGCATCTCGAGGAAAATATTAGCACTATAAAATCGTTCTTCCGAATTAAATTATTAATGTTTAACAAAATGAAAAAGACTAAGAATCTTCTTGAATCCGAGCAGTTAGCATCATAAAATTCATGGCAGATGCAATCTCCAACAAAAATAAATTTATGTTGTAATATTTTTAGAATATCCTTATAATCAATCATTGTTGTGTCATCCCCTTTTGCCTTGAATTTCTTCTTTGTAGACGCTAACATTTTAAAGACATTCATCATCCATTATATCCACAATAAATAGTTACCACAATTGCCCCAATATTGTCTCATAATTCCCCCAAAATTTTGGATAATAATATCTAATCTCCTTTAATTTATCAAATTATGTTGGGGTTTTTTTCACCAATGTTTCCTTGATATAATATCTCCTTTGTTTTATTTTAAAAAAAATTTGGATATAACTTTAACCACAACTTCAAATACAAACGTTCTAGTTGATCAAAGAAAAACCACAATTTTTAATCCAAAATGCTAAGAGTTCTCTTTCATCCTATATCCACAAAGACACTACCTACTTACTGTATTTGATAGGCCAAATTAATGTAAAAGAAGTTCTTAAGAATTTTTTTCAGAGTATTTAGCTAAAACATATTACCTTGTCCTATTTTTTCCCAAATTTTGGATGTCCCACAACTACCCCATCTCACCTTAGACTTAATAACGTGTGGAAGTTCTTTAGTTGTCAAAAACTCTTTTTCTAAAAGAAGGCTTACTAGTAATATAATCAGCTTCGGTGACCACATTGTCTAAAGGTCACTCATGCAATAGACTAGTGACCTGATGACAGGGAGATCAGGGTTCAAATTTTAGTCGGGTGTACTGAGGGTGGTGTTTTCTAAATGAGTTTCCACTCGCCCTCCAGATAAATGTGATTACCTTTCCTCTAAATTCAACCTTCCTCATCCCTAACACACAAGTGTAATTAGTACATAAGGCTATAATCTGAACAGGTAGTAAGACGCGGTGTTAAAATTGTTGCTAATAATGTACCCCATATGGTCAATATTCAAACCCTGACCTCTCCATCGGCCAAACAGACTAGATGATCTTAGCATTTAGACCACATGCCCCTTTGCTGCAGGACAGATCCATATAAGTTTAGTGTTTAAAAACCAAGCAACCCTTTAGTAATACAAAAAATAATTTGCTCTCTTATTTTTACTAAAGACGATTTATCCAGGTGACTTGTTATTTGGGCCCAACTAGGCGCAAATACACTACATTCCTTGCAAGTTTTTTGGCCTAGTTTTTGGTGATTAGGAAAATACATTCATCTACTGTAATTTGATGTAAGTTAAGTGTTTTTCTCATTTCAAACAGGATGAAGTCAATCATAATTTCAGAAGAAATTAAAAAAAGGGAGACAAGGGTAGTTAGTAAAGAATGACTGGGGCACTGAGATAGGGACATGTTCCATTTACATGTTCCATTTACATGTTCCTATTTAAGTGTCATCATTATTTACTAATTTCTAGTTTTCCATTTTGTTTGTGTTTTTTCACCCTAGTAGGCAAAGTCCCTGGCTACAGATCCAGAGTTCCCAGGTTCAATCCTCGGTGCTTCCAGATTTTTACTTTGAAGCAGTAGGCCTGGAACAGTGTCACTCAGCTTCGTGAAAACAATAAGATTCTACTTGAATAAAGAAGTAGCAGCTTTGGTGTAAAACCTCAAATTAATGGTTCATTGTACTGACCATATGACACCCTCTATCCACAGATGTTGGCACTATCTTTGCTAACATAAAGCAGCCGCTCAGCCGGTAAAGCTTGCTTGTGTGCTGACACCATGGACTTTTTTTAGGTAGTTGTGTTTCATGTTTCACACTCCCACCTGATTAGTTCTGATAGAATTAAACATATGTTGAGGGATTGGATGGCAACAATCGATTTTTTAAAGAGGTAGCCTTTACCTCTTTGTTCAGTGGCAGCATTGTAAAGTGAAAATAAGTTTTTCTTAAAGAAATTAATTTCTCATGTGTAACTATGTTTTAGCTGGTGCGCACAGTCGGTGACCTGTTCCGGTTAGTCCCGTTTTCCGTGTTCGTCATTGTTCCCTTCATGGAGCTTTTGTTGCCTCTGGCTATAAAATTCTTCCCAGGAATGCTTCCATCAACTTTCCAAACTGTCACTGAGAAGGTGAGCTGTCAGTTAAATGGTTCTAAAAAATTCAAGATTAAAAAAATATATTCAAATTTTGAATTTGATTTAGTTTTTAGAGATTTTATGATATTTACTTTAATTATAGCATAAAACTCAGACCCCATATCATAAGTATACTTTATAATGTGAACAAAATCAGAATCGAAAAAAAAAATCATATCAATCTGGGAAATCTCCAATGCTTATCTTGTTTACTAAGATTAAAGTTTTGGATTCATAGGTAAAATGAAGACTCAATTTTGAGAAAAGGTGGATTCGATCCATCTCTAATTTAAAAATGTCTGATAGTTTGGTATAATTAAAGAATCGACAAAGTCTTTGAAGCAGGTTCTTTCCCTCAAAATTGAACGCCAATGCCTCACTCTACAAAGGTGTTTCGTTCAAGATGTTAACAGACTACTCATGCAAGGGGACTAGAGTAATAAGAATAAACCACTCACTGAAGTTTTGTACCACATCTAGGCCACAGACAAGTAAACACCAGATACACAACCTTACAGCAGTTTTGCTGTACTCTTTCGAATGGCTTGAGGTCTTTAACACTGAGGATCGATAAGTGCAGTTCTCACTGATAACACTACATCCAAATGATGAGCATTTGTTAAACAACTAACTTTCAACACGTTCATCATAAATGCTACAAGCTCAAGAACAGGTTTCCGGTCCGAGCTCAAGAGCTCATGAAGCAGCGAGCCTGATAATTGAGTGTGTCAAGCCCAGATATACAAAGGCCAAGCCTCCACAGCTCTTAAATGTAAACTTTTAAAAGCACCCAGCTGTTTAGGTTTAGGTTTACATTAAATTTTTAATAATTTCGTGGACACCCGCCTCGGTGGCGTGGTTGGCTAACGCGCCAGTCGTGTTGAGCCAGACCACCTAGGACGGGGAGATCGAGGTTTGAATCTCGGTCGGGTGAACTGGGGAGGGGGGGAGGGTTCCTAAATAGTTTTCCACTCTCCCTCCACACAAATGCGAGTTCACTTCCTCTAAATTCAACCTTACCAATTCCTAAACCATTAGTGTAATTAGTACTTAAGCGTATAACCCGAACGGGTAGTAAGACGCGGTGCTAAATAATAATAATAAAATTTCGTGGACCCATAAAATTAAAAATATAAAGTCACATTTTGACAAGAATTATCTCATTAATGTACATATTAATTTTTATCCAATATATTATGAAACTCTCAAGACACATTTTCAAAGCTAGTGTATTAGAAAGCTCTCAAGACATATTTACAAAACTATTATGTTATGACACTCTCAAGACACATTCGCAAAGTAATTGAATAGTTTATATTTTATAATGTATTCTTTAAATATAGGTCCAAACAGACATTTTATGGAGCTTATGTCTGACTCAATTAATTTAGGACAGTAAATACACAACTTAGTCACTGGTAATACACATTTATTTCTTAATAATTACTAAAACATATGAGTAATGAGAAAAATGTATGCGTCAAGTCTAAATCAATAATTTATGTATTCAATACTGTGATATAAAATATAAAAAGACTAATGTGTCTACTTTCTCTATATGGGTGCCCTTTATAAGTTTTGAACTGATAAACCCATCTCAATTGCCTGCATCAGTGGACATGCGGTAAGGCTGGCTGATTTAAGGATTTTAACATATTAATTGTTCGCATTAAACCAGTATTCATGATATATCGTAATTCCTTTTTGTGAGTTTTCTGGAGTATTATGTTTAGTGGGGGGGATTATTTTGTTAGCAGTCATGGCCTTTGACCAATAAAGAAACCAGTCCTAACATTTTCTGCCGAGAATAAACATTTGAACGAAGAAATCTTGGTCAACCTCTTGAGACCATGTGTTCCTTATAGGGAACTTATAATTATTATTTTATTTATTCTATTTGCTGGGCAATAGAGTCTTGCTGATTAGTTCTCTGTGTTCTAAAGAGAGGGCAGAACACGCTTGGTTATTATAAATTTCCAAATCATTTGAAATCTCTATGGCATCAATGTTTTTCTTTAAAAGTTTTCTTTGGGTCTGAGGAGGATAAGCTTATATTTTCAAAATAGCAAAAGCAAAAAACAAATACAAACATGAACTAAGAAAGATTTTTTTTAAAACTAACAAAAAAAAACTAAGCTTTATAATTGTCTGGCACTCGCTATTTGTTGAGCCTTAATTTAATTTTGGTATGGATTCATTTATTAACTAAAATACAAATAATTATGCTTTATGATGACTCGATTAATTTATTTTTGTTGTGATCAGGAAATATATTTCATATTATTTTTAACCATTCCTCTCCATTAATAGAAAATAATTTTAATAAAAGATGAAAACGTCTTCAGTAAAATAACAAACAAGAGCCACGCAAATGTGTCTAATGCATAAGCTAAATTTTAAGACCAGGACTATTAAAAAGGTATACCGTTATGTGTATCAAAAGTATTTCTAAAGTTTCCATTAAAAAAAACGTTCTGACGTATTAACTTTAATACATTGTATTTCCCTCCCAAAGAAAATTTTGGTATGCACCAATTCCTTTAAAATATTAACAAAACTTGTCTGTGACTGGGCAAGACTTTCCTCCTGCGAACTACTAGCCATAGTTGTTTAAACTAACAACCGCATTGACGCAGTATAATTTGCCCCAACCCAAAATACAGGATTGTTTAATTTATTTGGGTCCAAAGCCTCATGTCAGCATAATTATATAAATACATGTGTGGTGGTTATGAGATAAGGGAATTATTTGTGCTCTTGAGCAAGTGCTAATTCATACAAAACAAAGTAAATGGCGATAGAGTGTGAATGTTATGAAATAGGCTTACATTTACTCGACCTTCTACCTAGCAATTAAAGATCTAACGATGTTGGGGCGATTGCAACAGTGAGGAGAAAACCTGATAACTCTTAAGAGTTACAACTCAATAATGTGTTTGAAAACCTCAGGAATAAATGTGTTTATTTACTATAGTAAAGGGTATAGAAAACTTTCCATCAATCAGTCAATTAAACTATGCATGTAATTTGTATCGGTATTCAACTATTGGTAGAGAGTACATTGCATCGCCTAGTGGGATGATAAATCTTCAAGTGGGGTGATATATTGTGAATATAACAATATATTGCCGAGTTATTTGTTGCATTTTAGCAAAGTAGATTCATACATAGAATTTAGGACATTAAATATCAATTGCATTGGTCCAATTCTTAGTGCACCTTATTATTTTATAGTTAATGATTATTGACTTTAATTTATTACTGCAGTAATCTAAAACAAGAAGCTTGAGAAGGTCCATTAAACATATATCATAGTAAACATTATACTGTGGCGGACGATTTACCATGAGGTGGTGGTTGATATACCATGGGGGATGATACACCTCTGAAAATAAAATATCGTTGAAGACAATAAATTGTGGGGGACGATACATTGTAGTAGATGATATTATATTCCCACATCAAAAATCATAATATCGGTATTTTTTACATTTACGTTTTTACATTTATTCAGTGTTTACAGGCCCGTATCTTAATATTGGTATATCACTTTAGATATTAAACGGGTTTTTTTGCCATGTACTAATATACGAGGGGGACCCAAAAGAAACTGGATTGAAAGCGTGGGGCCGTTCCTGGGCGTAGTAGAGAGTTCTCCTGCTAGGTGGGTCTACTAGAGACCTTCCCAAATCAGTTGCCCAAGCGGCCTTTGCGTAGAAGGTTACGTTTGATTGTAATGTTGTTTTTCTCAACTGTTCTTGTTTGCTGTCTGCGAAATCGTTATGGCAGATTTAAAGGAACAAAGAGTGTGTTTGAAATTTTGCTTCCTGCTTGAAAAATACGGCAATGGAAGATTACCAAATAATTCAACAGGCTTTCAAGAAGGATGCTATGAGCCGCACACAAGTTTTTGAGTGGTTTGGACGCTTTAAACGTGGCGAGATGAGTGTTGAAGATCATACTCATTCTGGGCGCCCTTCATCATCTCGAAACGATGAAAACATTGAAAAAATCCACCATAAATCTACAAGGATCGTCGTTTCAATCGATGAAATTTCAGAACAGACAAGGGTGAGTTGGAGCTCGTGCCAGCGGATTTTGACTGAAGATTTGCATGCGAGATGTGTTGCTGCAAAGTTTGTTCCTCACCTGCTCACACAGGATCAAAAAACCATTCGCCTGAATTTGAGCCAGGAATTGAAAAATCAGCTTGAAAGTGACCCAAACTTTTTGACCAAGGTCATTACAGGTGATGAGAGTTGGTGTTATGGAAATGACCCCGAAACCAAGCAAGGGTCTAGCCAGTGAAAGACCCCCAACTCCCCCCCGACCAAAAAAAGCAAGACAAGTGAGGTCGAATGTTAAGACGATGATCATTGTTTTTTTCGAGGTTCGTGGAATTGTGCAGTGGGAATTTCTCCCCCCTGGTCAGACTGTTAATCAGCACTTTTATTTGGAAGTTTTAAGATGTTTGAGGGAGGATGTGCGAAGGAAACTCCCGGAACTCTGGCGATCAGGTGACTGGTTCCTTCACCATGACAACGCCTCCGCACACACGGCCTTGTCTGTGAACCGCTCTTTGGGCTCTCAGGGGTGGTTCATCGTTCCCCACCCTCCGTATTCGCCAGTTTTAGCCCCATGCGACTTTTTTCTTTTTCCGAGAATGAAAGAAAATAAACATTTTGATGATGTGGAGGCTGTAAAAACATCTTTGTAGAGGGAACTGGACAATATCAAAGTTGAAGGTACTTCAAACAGTGGGAAAAACAGACTGGACAAGGGCATCGCATCTAATGGAGAGTACTTTGAAGGATACTGAAAAAATGTTGTAAATACTTAATAAATTAATTTTTTAGATCAAAAGTCCGGTTTCTTTTGGGTCCTCCCTCGTATCGTCCAGCCCTATCAAGAGGACTAGACATCAAAATTGTCTAAATTGGGTTAATGGTGACTGCCAGGTTGGGGCTCTACTCCCGGCTTGATGTAATGAACCATTTTCGTGATTTGGCGATAACTCAAATAGTAGTTTTAGCGATGTTCAAGTATAGACATGTGCTCAGAAAAGTAACTAGTATTCTCACGTTATTAAATTTAACAATGACTCCCTTATCTTTAAAACAAAACAAAACAAAAACAAAATTTCTTTGTTTAGGAAAAGGTTTAAGGGAAGTGGTGTGTGTGTGTGTGTATGTATATATATATATATATATATATACACACCATACAAATAAAACCCTGCTGAGCAGTTGTTTGACTTAAGACAGAAAGTTTCACTTAAAAGGTTAGAAACTATAAATAATCTGATCTAAAACTCTATGGATGGTGTCTAGATCTACTACTAATCTAAGAATTTCAGGTGGTGACAATTTTTACTACTGCATAAATACTAGGAATTTGTTGCTAGTCTTGAATTCCTGAATCATTCAAATAATATGTATTGGTAAGATTAGGTAATTTAGAAGAATCAAATAGTTTGTATTTATTTTAAAAATAACTATTTAGTTTGAATTAGTAGCGATACTATTAGAAGCTTTTCCCAATTTAGGTCCAAATTAAATGATGGATTTATTGTGGTGCTATTTCCAGGAAGACAAGATGAAGCAGGCTCTAAAAGTGAAGCTGGAGATGGCCAAGTTCCTTCAGAAGACATTGGATGAGATGGCCGTTGAGGGCAAAGGACACAGATCTGAAGCAGCTAAAGAATTTGGAGACTTTGTCACTAAGGTGACTACCTTTCCCATCCCTACCCTATAAGTATAGTTAAACACAGAGAACCCATACATTTAGTAAGGCACTGTACAAAAAGAAAAAAAGGAGCCAATGGGTTTGGACTTTACATTATTCACCAAGCAATGATGGCTTGAGCATGTTATTTATGTGAAACAAAAAAGGAGAAGATAAAATTGACCAATACTGCATGTTGTAACAGTTGCGCTCTTCGGGGCAAAAAGCGACCAACAAGGAGATCCTTAAGTTCAGCAAGCTGTTCAAGGACGAGTTGACCTTGGACTCTCTGACCCGGCCACAGTTGGTGGCCCTCTGCCGTGTCCTTGAGCTGCAACCCATAGGGACCATCAACTTCCTCAGGTTCCAACTAAGGATGAAGCTGCGAAGTTTGGCTGCAGATGACAAGGTGATGGAAAGTGTGGAAGTGTGATTATGCTCCCAAGAGGTTGTGTTTGAATTTCATGTTACTGGACTTTTTCAGTTTAATTAGCCTATATATTATAGGTAATTAAACTCAAAATGTCCAGATTGACTTGAATATTTTTTATATATATATATATTTGAGTGTGAGCAACTAAAACACAACTTTAGATGTGTACATACACATATATATCTAAAGTTGGGTTATATATATAACACAGGACAAATAAAAGTAAAAACACTAACACATATTATATATATATATATATATATAAACAGCACAAATAAAAGTAAAAACACTAATACATATTATATATATATAAACAGTACAAATAAAAGTAAAAACACTGACACACATTTACACACACTTCAATATATTTCAATGCTTTTATATATATAAAAGCATTGAAATATATTGAAGTGTGTGTAAATGTGTGTCAGTGTTTTTACTTTTATTTGTACTGTTTATATATATATAATATGTATTAGTGTTTTTACTTTTATTTGTGCTGTTTATATATATATATANACATTTACACACACTTCAATATATTTCAATGCTTTTATATATATAAAAAAGCTCTTTTATATATATATATATAAGCTCTTTTATATATATATATATATATATATAAAAGCTCTTTTTTTATATATATATAAAAAAGAGCTTTTTTATATATATAAAAGCATTGAAATATATTGATATTAATATTTATATATATATATATATATATATAAGAGCTTTTTATATATATATATATATATATATAAAAGAGCTTTTTTATATATATAAAAGCATTGAAATATATATAAGTGTGTGTAAATATGTGTTAGTGTTTTTAATTTTATCTGTGCTGTGTTTTTTTTACAATTCTTTCATTATATTTAGTATATATATTTTGCTTAATACACTTTATTCCATACACATTATTCAAGTAGAAGTTAACTTTAATACATTTTGTACTGCACACTGTTTCTAAAAAATTGTCTTTAATTTCAAAATGGAGTAATCCAGTGTTTGTTTTATTTGTACTCTCTTCTTTGTGTTTGATAAAGGCAACAATGCCGAAATATTATTCTATTTGTGTTAAAATGTGTGTGTTACTACTTCTACTTTCCCTAGATGGGCTTTCTTCATCAAATTTACTCTTAGTTGTTTATTTTTCCTTTTTCTTTAGTTCTATCAATTTCCTTTACTATAAAATTAATAACTATCCTGATTTTCTTCAAGAGGCAGCCACTATTACCTTTACCTCTTTGTCCAAAGGCAATATAAAATGTGAACAGTGTTGTTCTTTTCATTGTTAAAGCCATTTTGTGTTTGTTCCTTTTATATTTTCCTATACCTACCTTCTTCCAAATATAATACAATTGCCTCATAAGGTGAAAAGAGGTTTTCCTTATAGAGATCTATAATAATAAAAGAAAGTGTTTGTCTGTGTGTGTGTGTTTGTTTGTTTGTTTGTTTGTTTGCTTGCTTGTGTGCGATGTCCAGCCAAATCTACAGCACACAGAGATCTGAAATTTTTAACATAGGTGCACCTTGGAGCCGGATTTTTAAATTTTTTATTAGCTTTTTAACTAGGCTAATTTTAACAAATTTTTGAAGAAAGTATTGTTAATCTGAAAATTAAATTCTCATGGCAAATAGGGCTCCATGGGGGAGGGGGAAGCTTATCAGTGGGTCACGGGCAACGCTGTGCGGGATTT
The DNA here is from genome assembly GCA_902151455.1 of Timema bartmani. Lineage (NCBI taxonomy): Eukaryota > Metazoa > Arthropoda > Insecta > Phasmatodea > Timematidae > Timema > Timema bartmani. The sequence continues at coordinate 130,304 of CABFWB010001552.1, forward strand.
CTAATATATTATATAACCTGACCATATGTATGTCAGCAAGCCTAAGTAATACCTAGTTATACCTAGATTTTATTAACGAATCAAATTTGAAATTATTCCTATTCAATTCAAAATTTTCTATATTCAATTTGAATATATTTGTAATAAAAAAATAACCAATAGCACACCTCTAAATCTCGGGAACAGGCTTTAAGTTGATTTTTTTTTTTATGCAAAGGAAAGGATTGTATGTTAATAATGTTCCCAATATGTTTCAATCAAATAGGTCAAAATAATGTTAACGAATAATTCAAATAAATGACAATGTGAAAGAGGACGTGTGTGTACACAATGTAAGCCATATGGAAATTCACAGTAAACTGAAAAGTAGAGATAAATTGCCCTTCCAATAGTCATTTTTATTGAATGGATCACGACCGAGAGATTAGAGAACGAACTACTTGCGTCCAGAGGAGATTGTTCTGGTTATTATACAGCGTAGCTTTGACAGAACATGGTTAGAGCATCATGCACAAGTACAAACAAAACGTCGCCAGCTATAATATAAATAAAGGTTAGACGTTTCGTTGCTTTTCTCAACATTGATATTTTTTTACAATTTCGTTATCTTAGGCTAAGGTTTAACTACTAATCAGGAAAAAATATGTATATTCATCAGCCATAACCCAACATAATTATAGGAAATACCTAACCATACCCCAAGAACATAAGATTACCATTTCACTGATTGTGAATTGATATTATAACACAAAATGTTATATTTTATCTACAACTTCTATTTTTTATAGCAACTAAAGAATTGAAGGAAACAAAAGCCATACTAATGCCTATCATATTTTATATGATTCTAATTTGCTATTCAGGTTTTGTAGGTAAAATGATTCAGATTTGAGACAAAGTGGACTCAACACATTTTTTAACATTTTGTGTAGATGATCCAGAAGGAAGGAGTCGACTCGCTAACACCTTGGGAGCTACAACAAGCATGCCGGGCGCGCGGGATGCGGGCGTACGGCATGTCAGAGGCAGGTCTTCGCAATCAGTTGGAGCAGTGGCTAGACCTGAGTCTCAATGAGAAAGTGCCCCCCTCACTCCTGCTGCTGTCTCGGGCCCTGCTACTCCCAGACACGGTCTCCACAGCGGACCAACTCAAGGCCACCATCTCCGTGTTGCCAGATACTGTGGTAGGTTTAAAATATGGATGGATCCTTCAGATCTTTGAATGTATAGCAATATTTGAGATTCCTCGAGAGAACACTTTTTTAATGTGTTCATGATGTTTATATGATTTTTAACTTCTTTTATTTTGTTAACTAAATATATTAATTTCTCCCCTATTACCTCCATTTACACACATCTATGTTATAGAATCTAATGAGTGGACAAAATAGGAATTTAGTTCAAGCCTTAAGGTTTTATTTATTACTATAGGATTTGAGCATTTTATATTTCAAACTCTCACAACATAAAAAATGAACTAATATTTTTATCACTTTACTGGGCAAACACTACAACATGTATACTTGTTTCAAGCTATAATGTGTCCAACCAGGTTAACCGCGCAAGAGCTGTTATTGGTGAGCGTGAAGGTAAGATCGACAACAAGACAAAGATTGATCTGATCTGCGAGGAAGAGAAGAGGATCAACGAGGAACGGTTGGAGGAGACAGAGGAGGAACAGAAACGACTCGAGAGAGTGAGTAGAGCTCATTAAAATGCTGGCAAAACTTCTAAAACATTGATTAAGGTAGTAATGGGGAAATCATGGATTGCAAGTAGTTAGGGGTGGACGGGATCCTGAGCACTCAGGGAGAATGTCGGCTATTTACTGTCAAGTTTTGCGGCGTGGATACAAAGTGTGATTATTGTTCCAGCAGGTACTGCTGGCTCACCACTGTTAGTTTAGTTTATAGACAGTCATACTCTTTGTTCTATAACAAATTTAGAGGAGGGCAGGAATGAAATTTAGCATGGCGAAGTGTGGAGTACTGATAGTGACAAGGAAGAGGATAAGTCAGGGCCGGTCCTAGAGAATTTGGGGCCCCCTGTTAACTGTAGAATGGGGGCCCCATAGATTTTATAAATATAAGATTAGAGCGGTTCAATCGCATAACAAGTTAGATAATATGAATCAGACTAAAAAAATATATATTAGGATAGCTATGTGTTATATGTGATCTTGAAAATAAAACAAACATGTGAGCTTAAACTAATTATTTAAAAAGAGACTGTTGATTAACATTATTTGGGAGTGAATAAATTACTCATAGATGATACATTATACATATACAATAGTTTTCAGATCAAATATAATATAGTTTTAACATTTTTATATTGGTGTATAATCCGAATGGGTAGTAAGACACATTGCTAAAAAAACATATTTATTACAATGTTATAATTAATAATTAGATAAATTAGTAAATAAATAAATTAGAATAGTGGTTGTATAGTAATTTGAAAAACCACAATTAAAGATATATAAAAAATAAATGGTACAGAACTCTGCATGGACTGCATGGACTTTCTCGCTCTATTGTTTAAAAATGGAGATGTTTACTCAAAACTCGTAATATATGTGAAACAAAATAATATACACTAGCAAACCCAAGTATAAATTGTGCTATATTTACATAAACATTTGACTCTCGGTTTTAGCTTTTATAGTTTTATTTTTAAAGAATTATGTCCTCATTTGTATATTTGGACCAATAAAAAAAGATCAATATTGGGTCCACAAGGGTCAACACTTCGTATTAAAATTTACTGCATGGACTTTCTCGCTCTATTGTTTAAAAATGGAGATGTTTACTCAAAACTCGTAATATATGTGAAACAAAATAATATACACTAGCAAACCCAAGTATAAATTGTGCTATATTTACATAAACATTTGACTCTCGGTTTTAGCTTTTATAGTTTTATTTTTAAAGAATTATGTCCTCATTTGTATATTTGGACCAATAAAAAAAGATCAATATTGGGTCCACAAGGGTCAACACTTCGTATTAAAATTTTGACTTCCTGATAAAATGTTCAACATTTTATTAGGTGTTGCACATCTTCAGGTCATCACATTGTTAATAAATTCCTCATTTATATATTTTGACCAATAAAAAATATAAATATTGACTATTGAGTCTAAAATAATAGAGATAAATTATTGCTGTACAAACATATCCCCTAAAAGGTTAAAGGGAAATAAAACATAAATATTTTGAGAGACTTGCTAATATTTAATTACTCTCTGGCATTAGAGAATTATTGCATTAAAACATAAGATGTATCGCTGTACAAAAGCTCACAAAATTGTATTAATTTATTTGGCAATATCTCAGAAACTATTGGTTTTATGAAAATATATTTCAAATAGAAGTTTTTAATTTTTAATAGTGCTACAAATTTGCAATGATAAGTTATTTAGTATCTCAAATAGTTGTGGAGATATGGAAATTTCTGCTTCTGTAAAGTACCCTAAAAGTAATTTTCATGGGATAGTGAAAATATCCATTGGTTTATAATCTTAATCAAAGCTTATAGATGAATTTTATTCAAAATTGTTAGAGCCGATTTTGAGAAAAACATTCTTTTCTCTTTTAACGCTTTAGTAAACTACTCTTAGTACTACTCTAGTAATCTCTCTCTATCTATATATATCTGCGCGTGTGTGTGTGTTCACGCGCAATGGTGAGCTAAGCGATATCAGACATGTCCAGTAGAGAGTGTTATTTGAGTTTCTTTTTTTTAATAAATTATATGTTATATTACATAATATGTATCTTATTTCATGCAGTAATAAAATAAGATAAAGTGAACCCAATTTATTTGAATAAATACCAAGTTAACGCTATATTGTGCCATATAAAGGAATTTCAGACACTAACAATATGATTTAGTTTAATTTCTATAAGAACAGTAAAGTAATGCATGGATAGCCTGTAATTTGTTTGGTGACCATTTCGGGTTGCTACGATTGCCACCCTTGAACAGTGAAGGATATTGGGAAAATGCCAAGTAGTTACACTTCATGAAATTTTGTAGTTCTACCAACCTTTACTATTGCAAATATATTTACTTAGATTCTCCTTCCAGTTTGGCAGCTATGTTATGAAACAACAATGTTTTATTCTGTTTTAGGAAGTTAAGGAATTAAAGGAAATTCTGAGGGATGAAGCTCCTATTCTGAGAGATGAAGCTCCAGAGATTCTAAATATTGTGTCCCCAAAGTGTCCATCGGTGGACGGTGTGAGGAAGAAAGTGAGTGAATGCTGCTTTTCACTAAGTTACAATATTTTTTGTAGTTTCAGCTTTCATATTTTCTGGAAAATCCCACTCATTTGAAGGGATATCAAACTTTATAGACACAATTTTTGATAGCTCAATCCTTAGCTGTCAAATCCCATTTCATGAAAGACCTGATATACAAACAACACGATGAAATTTTAAAAATGTGTTATTATCGGAGTGTGTATGTTGTTTGTCATTTCATTTGATGATAGGGTGACCTGGTGGTCTAGGGGTAAGGTGTCAAACTTCTGTGCTGAGGGTCCAGGGTTCAATCCTCGGTCCCGGCACAGATTTGTCTGATTGCCAAACCCTTCCTTCACCTCTGACAAGACATGTATTAATCATAACTTGTGAATGTGCGGAATGCCAGGCCTCCACCGTGGTTCGGATCCCACGTTAAACTGTAGGTCCTCCATTACATCTCACAATCACCCTACCATTGCACATTAGCATAAGTGCATATAACCTGAACAGGTAGTAAGACCCGGTGCTAATATTAATTTAATTTGATGCCAGTATATTGTAAATGTTCCCTTAGGAAGAGGAGGTGTACCCACATTTGTGTGGAAAACGATTTTGGAAAAACCATCATCAGTACACCTACCGAGATTCAAATCTTGATCTCCCCGTCATCGACAGCCTAGTGTACTGTAAGAGTTAAAATCTAAATAGTGTGTTTGAGCATGAATTGTGACTGGTTTGTTAGGATTATTGTGGTTTGTATCGTAACGATCACCTTTATTCACTGTCTGAGCTAATGTGGTGATAATCAAGATACAAGTTTTTACAGGCAACTTTGAACTTTAAGGCCTATATTTTTCTAGTAAGTGTGTAGGACTTACTCTTCTATCTTCCTTTCAATGTTCATTCAAATCCCAGTATTGAAATACAATTCTTTTTAATGTGAGTTTAGATGCTTGGAAAAAGAATGAAATGATAAATGTTGTTGAGTTGAAATTGAAATATTGAGGCTAAATTTTAAAATTGGAACCAAGAAAAACAGAAATTGTGACATTTATAATTATATGAATAAGTACTTTCGCATGGCAGTATTCATAACTGAAGTTGGGTTGTGATCTTTCAGGACCTAAGCTCCATCGACCTTGAGGCCTTGGAAGATGCCCTTGAAACTCTTGGCAAGGACAAGAAGAAGCTGATCATTGAGAAGGAGGAGCTTGACACACTTAAAGAAGAAATGGAGGATTACAAGGAGGTAAGTCATGTTCCAACAGTGGTCGCGGTTTGAATCCTTACCTCTCATTAAGAAAAAGTTTTCACTTTGACCTTGCTTCAAAAAAAAAAAATTCCACTTTTGACAATGATGAATCTTTGCTAGTATATATGTGTACAGCTTAAATACTCCAATTATGTTCATTTATTACGATTTTGAACTGCTGCCAATTGATAATAATCATATAAAAAACAAAAAGTAATTGAATTTCATGTTTTGATGAAAATTATACTAATCAGATTAGAATGAAATATTATAAAAAAAATTGTGCAAAAAATGTATAAGTGACTTTAGTACATAAAGTTATAAAATTAAGCACAATAAAATATTTTTTCAAGCCTAAAACAATAACAAAATATATTTGAACTTTGATTCGGCTTTAAGAATTATATTTGATTGGAGGATACCTCGAATTGAAAACGTGGACTACACACACTCCTATAAAATGGTAACATACTATTATAGGTGTGCATATCTATATTGTTCTAGATAACATTTAAATATTGCTTAATTGCAAGAATATTTTAAATTTTAACTTACGCTGATGAATGTATGAATGATGAATGAATGAAAAGTAAATGTCACGATATGCAACTCATTTCTTGCAGATTTCTGTAGTTTTAACTTTATTGGTGGATTACTTAACAACACAAAATGACAAAAATTGAACCAAAATTTGTATTTTAACCTTCAATAATTTTATTGGTGAATATTTGAAGTTTTGTCAAAGCTAAAATTATTTTTCACATTTAAGTTGAAGCTTAAAAATACCCTAATTAAAGTTGAAGTTTATAAATTCTCTCACACCCTTAAATCCTGTTCAGATGTACTGTGAATGTTTTTTCCTAAATGGTTTCAAACTCCACCAACACTCAAATTTGGGTTCATTTCCTCTAAATTATTCTTTACTCATTCCTAACCCATAGGTGTAAATATGATGACATGTAATAAGACATGAAGTGCAGTTATAATGATAGGGTTATGGCAAAACATGAAAACGGGTAAACATTATAGATGATACTCTTGAATCCTCGAATCCTTAAGGAGATTTGAGAATTCAATATAATATCAAATTATATATTTAAAATATATAATTATATAAAATATATTTTAAAATTGGAATTTATTTTAGAGTATATATACCCCTCATTGGTGGTTAAGTCTAACATAATTATAAGAGAAACTTAAAAATTATAACCCAATCCATTTATTCACCACTTGACTGAATTAATGAATAAGTAAACAAATTGATTGACTTGTTTATGTCTGGGTATAGAGTAGGGATGGACGGGAATTACTATTTTATTTTGGGACAGAAACGAGATGGGAAATAAGTCAAAATATCGGGATTCGGGAGGGGAATGGGAAATTTTAAAATTATGCTTTGGAATAATTTTAGATTAAAAATGTATTGATTTCCAAACTAATATGGTAAGACTTGTAAAAGTTATAATATTATTAAAACCCTCTTCGGTTACCGCATGGTCTAAGGCATCACTCTCGCAACAGACTAGACTGCTGATGGTGGGGAGATCTTAGGTCGATCCTGGCTGGGTGTACTAAGGGTGGTTTTCCTTAAATGGTTTCCCCACTCTATCCACACAAATGTGGGTACACTTTCTTTTAATTGTATCTTCCTCATTCCTAACACACTAGAATCATTAGTACAGAGGCGTTTAACCAGAACAGCTAATAAGACACAGTGCTAAAAAAAATTGCTTAAGGTAGGCCTAGTAAAAAAAAACTTAATAAAATAAATGGAGGGGTGTGAATAGCATTTTTTAACAAATCAAATAACACAATTTTGAATTAATATCAAAAAATACAAATCGAATAGTTAATTCTATTATATTTTTGATGGAAATTATTTTTATTTATTAATTTCTTTTGAAAATTGTGTTTTATATTTAATTATTTGCAGAGTGAAAAAAAGCCATAAACATAATGTTTGGCACCTCTTCAATGTGCTCAAAATATGAAACTGCAAATGTTATTTAGGTTTGAAATATCTTAAAAGTTACTTAGGTTTATTAAAACCCTTTAAATGTTATCTAGGTTTAATACCCTTTAAATGTTCTCTCTAGGTTTGAAAAAAAAAAACCTAAAAATGATCATCATCATTGTGGAACACTTTAAGCTTGTTGTGTAGGGTATTTGCGAACAAACTCTCACTAACGCTGTCAGTCCAGAAATATTTCTCCTTCCATCACTATTCTACAGCTCTCTCTCCTTTCTTCTCTACATCTTCCTTTATCCGGTCCACTTACCTCCTTTTGGGTCGTCCACCAAGTCTCCTGCCCCCTAACTGTCTTTTCATGTATTTTAGTATAGCATCCATGATAGTTACAAACAGCAGTGGTGAAAGAGAACTTCCTTGTTGAACCTCCTTTTGGTCTCTTACCACTCTAACCTGCCTTTTCCAATCTTTACACAGCTCGGGCACTTTTTATACAACATTCAAACTTTTCCAATCAAATTTACTCGAACTCCTAGTCTTTCTAAACTTTTCAAAGTACTATTCTCGGGACTCTGTCATATGCCTTTTCCACGTCCAAAAAACTACTATAAGATCCTTTCCTTTCTCCCAATACTTCTTTGTTAGCATCCTTAAAGTAAAGATCAGGCCTGGTGTACGCCTGTTAGTTCTGAATCTATGCTGCTCCTCTTCTAGTTTCTCAGTTCTCCCTCAATAATTCTTTCTGTCATTTTCAACCCATGAGAAGGTAATGTAATGCCTATATAGTTGGTGGATTTCCTTCTGCTCCCTTTCTTGAACAGTGGACTAACTATCCCATGCTCTCTTTCTTGAACAGTGGACTAACTATCCCTGCTCTCTTTCTTGAACAGTGGACTAACTATCCCATTAGTCCAGTCATTTGGCACCCGATTGTTTCACCAAATTGTTGTTAGTGTCCAATACAACCACCATATCCTGAGTATTCCAGCTGTTATTAACATCTGCAGTGTTCAATTCCCTTTTGTATATTTTCTATTCACCTTTCTTGTACCTTGTTCCAAATATATATTATAAACTACCTCAAAAAGTGGAAAGAGGTTTTCCTTAAAGAGAATAATAGTTTTAAAAAATCCATAAAAGATTATTCGGACAAATGGTATAACACCTCTTGAATGTTTAGGTATGACAATCTCATTTTTAGTTTTACATATTGATAATAAAATATATTATTGTCAAAATATTTTTAACTATTGATTGATGTCCATCATTTTGATCACTATAATTGTTCATATTCATTCACAATAAAACCATACTCGGTGAACTCTATTAAAAGTTTTTTTTATTAAGGTCACCTAATTTTCTCAAATCATATTTTCACAACAATTGTTATAGATCCAATTTGAAAGAACAAAAACCTGTTTCAAATGCAAAGCAATCATTTCTAATTTTTAAGTTCACGAAGTAAAACAAAAGTACTTATATTCAAATTCCCAAGTTTTTGAACAATTTTTAATTTTTTAAACTAAATTGGTATTTATTACAGATAGTTCACGTAAATAACGTTTGCGTAGAGCATCTATATTTTTTTTTTGCTGTATTTCAGTAGCAGCAATATATCTACAACTATGACCATCAATGCTTACATTCATTATCGACTTAGCGATATAGAGATTGAGATGTTTACATTGCAAAGTTTGATTATTATTTTCATCACATCAACATACACCCTAGACTAAAACAAATTTATCTAAAAAACTGCCCTTTTTACTATCTACTAAAAATTATTTTAATGCAGAGAACTTTAAAAAATATATAATTTGTAGGTTAAGCAAAATTATTTTAAATACCAAATGATAGAAATAAAATAATTTACATATTTCTTTTTGGGTGAAAAATCAAAATATGGAATTACATTTTATCAATTTGGCTCTGTTTTTATGTGATCTTTTGATCTTTGAAAAGTCTTGCAAATTTTTCTCTCTTTGGTTTGTAAATGGCAGAATGTAATAGTGGGCTTATTATTCTCCTATAATTTTATTTCATAAACTATCCAAAAATAAAGTAATATCATTATATAAAGCTGTATTTATCGAGATATTTGTGATTTTTTCAAATGCTAGATCATTTATATGACAAAATTTGTTTCTCTTTTAAAATATTTAATCTGAAACTTTAGGTTTTATTAAGACAATGACAAAGATATATATATATATATACATACCATAATGCAGATTATATTCATGCTTTTTTTTAAATTGGTGGTGAAATCTTGGCTCATTGATTGAAACTGAGCTATCTAGTTCAGTCAAGGAAAGTAACTGAAGTTTTGTCTTGTCTTGGTCATAAACACTCTTGTAACCAGCCACGATACATCAAGTGTGAAAACACTTAAGTTTTTCATTGCCAATTAAACTGCAAAAGCTTGCTAGGATTTGGATTTGAAATTTGTATTTGACAATTCAGATTTGTTAAATTCAACTCCCTCCCCCCATTTAAAAAAATTTAAATTACTGCTTATTGGTGGTATAGCCTACATAATTATGTGACAAACTTAAAACCAGAGCTCAAATCACTAATTCACCATATAACTTAATAAATGAATGATGGCATTATATAAAGAAATTAACTTTTATCTACAATTTTTATTTTATCTTGCAAATAAATAATAAAAAGTAAACCCTTGTGTTTACCATGTTTTATAAGATTTGTATTAAAGATTTGCATTCATAGGTATAGCGAAGATTTTGATTTGTAAAATAAGAAATTCAACCCATATCTGGTAAGTTTTATTGGAACAGAGTGTGCAAGCCCCTCTCCCAATCTCAAGTTGTTGAGTGTGTTATATTGCAGGATGTCCAGGACCTGAACCAGGTAATGTTGAGCGCGGACAAGTCCACTGAAATGAAAGAGTCCAAGGCCGCTCGACGGCTTTTCAAGAAGGTGAGCGGCATGATTCACAAAATGGATGCTGTGCTGTCAGAGCTGGAACAGGAGGAGCAGCAGCTCAAGAGGGATTTGAAGGAGGAGATTGGAACCAAGGAACAGGACGTTGAAAAGAAGAGGTGCGTACTGGGACAATACCAAGCCAATCTAATACAGTGCATGTCTTAAGCTAAATTAGGAAGATGAATAAATTACTAATTAATGACTCAAACCTGTCTCTTTTACCCCAAATTTTGAATCTGTTTTATTTGTTTTAAAGCTGTGATAATTACTTGTGGTTTATATCTGCAACATTGTTAGACAACCTGATCCTGGACCATAATTTACAACCTAATGGGAACAAAATAAAATTATAGAAAAAAAAAAGCATACAAGTGGGGGAAAATTGACCTTTTAAATTTATGTTCTCTAGGATTCAGATTCAAAATCGATATATATAATTTGTAGGTAAAATAAAGATCTCAATTCAAGAAGAAGTGGATTTGAATAGCCAAGAAAATATGGGTTTACCCTTTTACATTGATAAATTAACGGCTGAGGAATGAATGGATGTTGTGCCTGTCCTAGTCTTAAGATAGATTATTAGACATATGAAGCTACGACAGGCCCATCAAACCGGTAGTGGAAAATGTATGGCTTGAATAGAAAACTGACCCAGACCATAGGCTGGAAACAGTAATGGATTTAAATAATTTGAAAAGTTAATAACTAAAGTTCATATTTTTGCTAGATTGAAAGAGTTGCCCAACAGTGTTTTGTTTTGTGTTTCAGTGAGGAACTGGTCACTATCGAGGAGTTGATTGCTTCCATCAAGCAAATTCAAAAGATTCCAGATGAATCTTTGGTCAACAGGATATCTGAGGTGCTGGAACAAATGGACGTGGATAAGGATGGTGCCATCAGAGTAGACCATGTGCTCAAGGTCAGTCACATCAGCGCTGGAAAGAGCATACTCTACATACTGCCTATAGTCATCCTGTTTTCTATAAGTTTGTGCAAAGTCCACCTCTTCAATTGAAAGCAAAATCAAATTACAGTTGATTTTAATTTTTGGGATGAGACCCTTGAATTCTCAAATCCTTAGGAATATTCAAAATTCAAAAAAATGTCAATTCAAGACTCAAATGATATCATCATCATCAAATGTTTCCAGCCTGTTGCCGGGTCGGTTTAGTAAAATGCTTCCTCCCTCTCTTTTTCCACCATTCTTCTCCTCTCACTTGCACACTTTATATTATCTGCTCCTCCCATCTCTTTCTTGGTTTCCTTTGCGGTCTTTTTTCCTGCATACTATATTTTCAGCTCTTCATCATTGAGGAGAAAGGTTGAAGTAGAGAGGATTTAACTAGAATAGGACAGCAGGGAGAGTTGTTCTACAGGTGTGTAAGAGACCTGCATTGGAGAAGAGAAGTGCCCTTTGAGTGTAAGGAAGTCTTGTACAGGCGTACTTTGTACTTATTGTCACATTTGCAGCAGAAACATTTTAATTTGTTTTATAGCTTTCAAACACCTAATTGATAGTTCACTCATAATAATAGGATAAACGAAACTAGACCCTTAATTTAATACTTACTTTACATCCATTACCATTCCAGCCAGTGGTCTTGGTCAGTTTTTTACTCAAGCCATATATTTTCCACTACCTGCTTGCTAGGATTGTCGTAGCTTCATATGCCTTATAATCTAACTTCAGACTGAAGCGGCACAACATCCAGTCCCCGACCATTAATTCATCACTGTGAAAGGGTAAACCCACATTTCACTAATGATAAATTTTTCGGCCATGCTGAGAATATAACCCGGAAACCTTGACTCAGTAGACAGACACGCTACCAACTAAGCTAAGGTGTCAGATACTTAACCGAATGTATGAACATCATAATTAATGGATTATAGTAAAAAATATTCACATTTAGCTACTATTTCTATTTTCTGTTATTCCATTATATTTTTATTCACATTTTTTGTTCATCACTTTTCCTAAGATTTCAATTTGAATTCGAGATTAGAAATTCGGAGATAAAATAAAGATTCAGATTTGTAAAATAGTAGATTCGACCGAACTATATTACAATATATTTACTGAACTGATGCTCAACTTGACAAGTTCGGTACTCAGGAGCTTACTAAGAAGCTCGCTTGACTTGAGTGAAAAAACTTGACTCCTATTAAAAATACATTTCAAAAGTTGCAAAATAGTTAAACATTACAACACCAGTCCACTATGGTTTTTTTCTTTCTAACTAATGTGTAAATTGTCCTTTATTTAGGTATGTGCATGATCTCGAAATTTGAGGAAAAAATTCAGAAAATTATATGTTCCCGGAACTCTAGTGGTAAAAAACTAGTTGCCAAATTTTTTTGGGGAAAGATTACTATTAAAGAACATATATCCATGTCACGTTTGTATTTAATTTTCATTAATAATATCATTCATTTACTAAAGTTAAATTAACCCTATCTTCCGTTAAATAGATGGTACTTCAAACTTCAATCGCTTTTATTTTACCTTGTCAAATCTCTGCAAGAATCTGTGATGGACATGCAGAAATCTTCAACTAAGGTGTGTGATCGATTAAGATCATGAGCTATCAGATAACGCAGCCACCATCAACTTGGTAGTTGGATTATTTGCTGCCAATAGTACATTTACATTCGTATGAATGTGCTTATCATGATGAATTAAATAGCTAGACTATTATATTTGTTGGTTACAATTATAGCCCCACAGGCCTATTCTTTATCCAAGATAATACTGTTATAATAATATTGTCTAAGCCCATGCAGGAATGGATGCTTTGATAAATCTCCAGTAAGCTCAGAACTGTAATGTTTTAACTCATTGGACTTTGAATCTTTATTTGGACATAATTTTAACCAGGCAAATTCAATATATATGGTGTTTGACATTGCCTTAGCTCAGTTATTAGTATGTCTGCCTTTTGTAGTTTATTGATGATTGATTAAAACTATGTTTCAAACTACAGTATAGAAAACTAATGGAAATTTTCATGGTTAGACTTAGTACACCTCAATTGCGGCAAAATACTATACACAGGGCGACACCTACTTAGACCAGAATAGAATGGGCCAGTTTCATATTCCATTCTGGTCTAGGTAGGTGTTGTCCTGTATATATTATAGTGCCACACTTGAGGCATACTATCTGGCTATGGAACTGGCCCTATGTGAGATAGTATGTAAAGTTGTGTTGTATCTTTAAAAAAAGTCTGAAAGCAAACACACTAGGGTTACTACTTTTCACTCATAGTGTGCTCTGAACCTTAGAGATTATGCCTATGTGTCACATAAAATCCCTAGAACTATTCAAATGTGTATTTTATAGAGAGCTTCAAAATTGGTTAAATCAATGTTTGAGAAATATTTCCTTCATTTCTTGCTATAATAGGAATGTTTGAGATGATTGAGAAATGTGATATGTCCCTTAGGTCTTGGAGGTTGTTGGCAAAGAGAATGTGAACCTGAACAAGAAACAGATGGATGAACTCCTCGACCTACTCAAGAAAGAAGAAGTAATTGAGTTGGAAGACCAAATTGCAAAGGCTCTCGAGAAGGAGTCCATGGAGCATGACCTCCAGTCTTCCCTGAAAGAGATTAGTGCTGTTGATAATGAGAAGAAAGATTCGGTTGTCACCAAGACATCGACGAACTCCTCTGAGGCAATGAACGTCTCGCCCTTACCACCGCCAGCCCCCGCGTCCGCTGCCACCATGTCTGCGATTTCACCTGCAAACTCTAACAAGACTATTGACGAGCCTAAAGAAACAAAGGATAACTCTAAGACGCTTTGATAAGGAATCTTTATGTTTTAAAGTTAGCATTTGTGATTGTACACAGACACACACATTCATACACACACCCATATTATGTCCTGTTGTACAGGGATAAATTAAAGAGACAAAAACAGGTTGACATAGTAAAAAGAAAATTAAAACACTTGCATTGGACATTTTTTTGACATTGGTCGCATAATCGTTGTTTAGGCTTGAGATTTGATGGCTTTCTGCAAAAGTTTAAAATTACTTTTTTTTAATTTTTTTACACGTTTATATGATGCTAGCTAATTTTTAATCAAATCCTATTTTCAAATCAAGCTCATCTACTGATTGATTAATTAATTAACTTATGACTAGCAAACCTTCACAAAAATAAACTGTGCTCCTATCCTTTTAATACTCAAATATTAGAGCTATTATTATGTATGTTTCCTAGATGATTAATGTAAAATATAAATATTGGCCATTTTAAGAATTTAAAAAAAAATTGACAACCTATTTATCAATTCATTTTTCAATAGAAAGGAAAATATTTTCCCTATTTACAAACATTGATGTTTTAAAAAATATATGGTAAAATAATTAATTAAATTTTCTCATTTATTTTATGCACACAAAAATTTAATTTTCTACTGAATATAAGGGGTGTGCAAAGATTCATCAAGCTATTACCAACTATGGCTTTACCACCCACAGATTCCTTCACATCCTTGAAAACAATCTGAATCAAAATATTAGTTTCAATATTTGTGTATAGCAACACAAAAACTAGGGGTGTGCGAATATTAAACATTTTGAATAATTAACAGCCGAATATTAGATTTGAAACTACAAATAGCAAGATCCAAGATCAGATAGTTATGTCATAAATCTCTTAAAAGTACTGGCCAGACCAGTATGTTTATGCTGAGACAAGGGGTAGCCAGATAATCTGGTGACTAGGAGATAAAAATTCTCTTGTCCTTTGTTCAATATGAGGGGAGGGGGGAATACCATTGTTAGCAGAAAACAAGAGGTTGTGGCCTGTCTGAGGGTTGGAAGAAGGGGGAGGGGTTTTTATACCGGCTGGTGGAGAGACAAACAGTTGGGAGCCACCATCTGACTCAGTGGGGAAAGCAACATGAAACTACCGCACTCCTATTTTCCCTAGTAAGCCTTTTCAATGCTGCCTAGACTGTCAGCTGACGGTGGAATCGTTTAGGATCCAACCAAACTTTGGGTTGAGTACTAATCATTACACAAACAAAAGTAGGTCTTGCATATCAGAAAATGCTACACTTTGAAATAATAGAACCGATGAAAGAATCAAAACACAACCCTGTTTATTGATCACCCCCATTATTTTACTCTTTCTAATAATAATAATAATGTTTTAATTTAAATAAATACAATCCCATACTGACCAGTTAAACATTCTCCATGCAATTTTTAAATTTAAATTTCTGTCAAAAGTTTATGACAAAATTTAAAAAAATTGATTTAGGTGAAACCTGTTGTCTTAAAAACTGGATCAAAAGTTCCTCTCAATTTCATGATATTTTGTTTTAGATTATTTATTTTTATTAATACCAGCTCAAATAACAATGTTTTGAAGTAATTTTTTTTGTATTTTGCAAATGTAAATATAAAACCACATTTTAAATAGGAATTAACTAATTTAAATTATTTTATCAAAAATGTAAGAAAAATCTACTATTTGATTTGTACTATTCGAAATTCGTTCAAAACTTTGGTATTCATTTTGAAATAATTTGATTCGATAAATAATCCTATACGCACACCCCTAACATAAACGTAACTAAGTTTTGAAATATATTAAATATGATTGATTTTCAAAAGATTTCATGTTTTTTTTTAAATAACATTTCGAGCAATGATTAATTTTGGTCTATTTTGTCCATATTGTGAAATTTCACTCAGTAATATTAAACTTCCACCAAAAACGATTTATTATTTTGTTAAAGTTAATTTCCTATTTTCATACATATCACATACAAAAGTCAAACAATAATTAGCTATGGGTTGTGGGTGGGAGGGATAATGAGAACTGCTCGCTCTTCACTGTTAATATCTTTTGTTGACAGTCTTCTTGGTTTTGTAAACAGCTTGGGGAAGGGGGATTTGAAGGCCTGTGTAGAGGGGTGGCCCCTTGACTAATTTTGCTCTATCAGTAATTATTTATATGGTTCAACAAGTGATAGAACTTGAAATAGTTAAAGGCGGACTGAAATATTCTACCCTACCATTTTTTTTGGAGTGTGGACATTAAGGGGTGGAGGGGGGGGGAGAAGTATCTTGCCAAGGTCAATCATTTTAGTTGTTAGTGAGCCATAAAGGGAGTAGAGATTAAGGGGGGGTGAATTTTAGAAAATATTTAAACCCTTTCAAACAGAGAGAAAGAATATTTAAGGGTTAACAAAGCTAGAGAACATTTAAGAAGTTTCAAACCTAAAGAACATTAACTAAAGGGCTTCAGTCCTAGAGATCATTTATTGGTTTTATAACTTAGAGGACATTTATTAATGGGTATCATACTTGGATGACAAATTAAGGGTTTCAAACCTAAATAACATTTAAGGAGTTTTATATCTAAAGAACATTTAAGGGGTTTCAAACCTAGATAACCAGGAGTTTTAGACCTAACGAACAGTTAAGTTGTTTCAAAACTAGAGAACCATTAATAGGTGCTAAAATTAGAGATGTAAAACTCGATTCTTACTTGTATTGAAAGAATCCAGAATCTATCTATCTTAATATTACTATTCTCAATAATTCGATTCTTTTCTCTATAAAAGTACTGACAACTAGGCAAAACCATTAAATTCAGAATGAGTAGTAATAATCTATTATCGCTCACATTAGTTTATTTCTTGTTATTTGATATATATTTTGATTCAGTTGACAACTTGTGTTTTCAACAATTGTTTATTATACCATTTTTTTTAATTATTTACAAATGTTTGACTCGGTAAAAACTTATTTGTAGGTAAAATTACATGTTTACTATTTTAATTCCTAGTTATTTGATTAATTATATATAATATGCTTTAATACTTGATAAAATTGATATTTTTAATTGTTTAAATTAAAAGTTTTTAATTTAGATTTAATTTATTTAGTTTTTTATATCCTATGAAATTGAATAAATATGTTTTATTTAGGGTTGAATGGTTGGAAAAATAATGAAAGAGGAAAGGTTCAAGAATCTAAATCGAGAAAAATAGGTATTGTGACATCTCTAGTTAGAACATTTAAGGGGCATCAAGCTTAAATAACATTTAACAGGTATCAAACAAAGATAACTTCTAAGAGGTGTAAATATATATATATACTTTTTTTTATCTTTTACTTTATGCCAATACAAGTCTTACCATATTAGTTAAAAAATTAATATACATAAAGGGTCATTTTTATAATTTCCCGTCTCGGTCCTGATATTCTGACTTATTTCCCGTCCTGTCCATCTCTTAAAATTATTACTATTATAATATAATATCTGTAACAATACCAACATGCTAGCTTAATGTATACATCATCATGGCAACAGGGGGTTTGGAAATATACAAATCATTTTTAAATCCCTGTGGCAATGGGGTTTTTTAAGTGCCATGCATCCATTTTATTCAAGGAGGTATCTATTACCTCTTTTTCCAGTGGCAGCAAGCAATGTAAAGTGTGAATTGTTTGTTTTCTTATTGCAAAAGCCATAATGTGTTAAGGCCTCTACACATGTACAGGTATACCTGCGAGGTTTGCCTGTACAGGCGCGCCTGTCCGGTATAACTGAATGTGTGGATGACATAACTGTACAGTTATTTTGGCCTGCACAGGCGACCAGAGCAAATAGTTAATTTCATTTGATATACCTCCGTCAGAGTAAACTGATCAGGCTAACTGGAGCGTGTGTACCGAAGTGCGCAGGCAGCCCATTTCAGTTGTTGCTGTTGCTGTTGCAATCGCCACACTTATTTTTGTACACAATGATGGCAGAGTGTTACGGTAGCCATCAGGAATGTATAGAAGAGTTTATAGAAGTTTACAAAGGTGAACAATGTCTGTAGAGAATTAAATCAAGAGACTACCATTACCGACCCAAAAAAGAAGCTGCATATTGGTGGAAAAACTAAAAGAGATTGATCCCACTGCTAAGAGAACGTTGTAAAGAAAATCAACAATAAACTGCGACTTGAAGAAGAAAAACTGTGTTGTGTGGATGAACTAGCACATCCGGTATACCTGTACGTGTGTAATGGCCTTTAGTTCTCTTTTATGTGTTTATATCCATATTTACTCTACCTTCTCCCAAATTTAATTATTATATGAATGTTTAGTTTCCTCCATTCTCCTGATTTATAAGTTGAGGTGCAATAAAATATTCAAATTTAACTGCACAAACCCTGTGCCACTAACAAATCCGACAATATTGTCAAAACTAAAATATTGGCTATCAAACCATAACTTTAAATGTTTGTCAACTAATGTATTAAAGTCCAAATTTGTTGTACAAAAGTTGGCTTAGGGAGTCAATTTATAATATATAAAGTTTGAGCTAAACGAAAAACTAGTGTCAAGAAACGCCTGTTCTTTCTTGTTTGTTTCCAAGTTCAAACAAGTATAATGCTCTGTCATGACAAAATTAGTTAATATTATTTTGGTTATTTATGGAAGATCATACAGGAAAGAGGGATGAGAAAAAATAAAAGGTAAACCCCCTTTCGCTATCAGCCCCAAATGAATAAAATAGGCAGAGAGGTAAATTGAACATGTTTATTGAGAAAACAAAAGGCAAGGCAAAAATTTAACATATCAACTAGACATACAAACAAAAAGACTGGTGATAAGGTCTAGCCTTACATAATACTCAAATTAAAAATGGTAGACATGCTCAGAAGGAGCCTCAAGTAACAAAAAAATACCAATATAAAAATATAGAATGGGGACAATCAACACCAAATTAATAAGTGCATGTATTCTCATACCAATATGGCGACAATAGGTACAAGAATTCCTAAAACAATGGCAGCAATAAATAATATCAGTATGGTTCCTAACAAGTCCAATATGGAGGATACAGATTTAAGAAAATGAAGATAAACACATGTTCCCCATGACAACTATTCTACAGTAATATTTACATTTACATTAGTCGCCATACACTATTCTGAGACTCAGTATACAACATGTATGATCTCCAAAAATGGCGATGTTTAGAGATTTAAAAAGGTGATCCCAGAGGAATTAAATACACATTGTCAAAAAAGTAATATTGAAATATATACTAAGATTAGGCCAAAAGAGATTTTAAAACAAGCAAATAAGACTTTAGTATGCCTTCTGGCAGCACCTAGCCTACCATTGTATCTAGACCGTCAAACCAAGAGAAGGCTACATGTGACTTCAGTGAGGGTCTGGCAAGGAAACTAAGACTACAAAGGTAGAAAAAAAGAAACAATAGAAGGACATGGTCAGTGTATTTAACTTTTCAAACAAGCTGGATAAACGTACACATTTCTAGGCACGGAAAATTCCAAAGCCGGTTTCGAGAGGAGTGTGTGTCCAAACACTAGCTTTGGATTCAGTCTGTTAGAAGATTCACAGTGAATAGGATTGGCCACAACTCAAAATAAATACAATATAGCTTTAACATTGAAAATACAGTTCACACTTTACACTGCTGTCACTTGAAGAAAACTAATTGTTACCCCCTTGACCTAGGTTTTATTCCATTGAAACACACTAGGAGGGAGTTAATAAAATGAAGTGCAGCTTCTTAAAAGAGAGGAGAAAAAAAATCCCATGTAAAGGAAGAGTTGGGAAATAAATGACTATAGGGCTTGTAACTTTTATTTTTGCAAACTCATAATCATTGTTCTTTATATTATTATTATTATAATTTTAATTGTGTATAACCCGAACAGGTAGTAAGACGTGGTGCTAATAATAATAATAATAATAATAATAATAATAATAAAATAATATAATTTGAAGGAAAACATTTGTAAAAAGGATAAATGCCATTAAATAGCTGTATTAAATTAAACATTAAAAAGAGGACAGAAGGGCCAGGCTTACACACTTCTCAGAAAACCTTAGGCCTCCAAAGTAGACAATGAAAACAATTAATTATGGAATTTTTGGGCTACATCAGTCCCTTTCTTCTACAGAAGAGAGTAAAACAGAGGCTTGACTACGGCAGCATGGCTAGAGGTAAAAGGAAGAGTTGGGAAATAAATGACTATAGGGCTTGTAACTTTTATTTTTGCAAACTCATAATCATTGTTCTTTATATTTGTCTGCACTTATAATTTTAAGTGCGTATAACCCAAAAAGGTAGTAAGACGTGGTGCTAATAATAATAATAATAATAATAATAATAATAATAATCATAATCATAATAATAATAATCATAATAATAATAATAATAATTATGTTTTCCTTCAAATTATAATAATAATAATAATAATAATAATAATTATTATTATTATTATTATAATTTGAAGGAAAACATTTGTAAAAAGGATAAATGCCATTAAATAGCTGTATTAAATTAAACATTAAAAAGAGGATAGAAGGGCCAGGCTTACACACTTCTCAGAAAACCTTAGGCCTCCAAAGTACACAATGAAAACAATTAATTATGAAATTTTTGGGCTACATCAGTCCCTTTCTTCTACAGAAGAGAGTAAAACAGAGGCTTGACTACGGCAGCATGGCTAGAGGTTGATCAAGGTTGTATCAAGAAATAGGCAACAACAGAATCTAAGAGACCATGATCAACCTCTAGCTATGCTGCCATGATTCAGTCTGTGTTATACACTCTTCTGTTCAAGAAGAGGACTGATCTACCCTGAAAATTACATAATTATGTGCTCCGTTTTGTTTTAATTGTGAACTTTGAGCTGACAGTTTTCTGGTGTCTAGTCCTTGCCCTTTTATCCTCCTTTCAATATTTAAGTTTGAACACAGTTAATCTTTGAATTTTCTTTTATTATTGTTTTTCAAGTTTAACCTTGAACTCACAAATAACTTTGTGCACCCCTATTTGTTATATAGACTGTTATATGACTGGAACATGAGGAACATGTGTTTATCTTCATTTTCCGCACGTCCATTATAGACTCTGCTTTAAAATATGAGTGAAGAATGACCCTGGGCACGGGACGATTCCTTGATAGCTCAGTGGTCAGAGAATTGGCGTACTAAGCCAAAGGTCCCGGGTTCGATTCCTGTGTCCAGGTGTCATTTTTCAATTTTCAAAATAAGATAGGTCATTATTATGTTATGTTATCCTTTTATATATAAAGTTTTATTGTCAAATGATCTACCTATATGTTTTGAAAAGAGAGGGCAAAAAGAAACACTTGTAAGTATATTTTACATTTTTTTACTTCTGTTG
Organism: Timema bartmani; assembly: GCA_902151455.1. Taxonomy (NCBI): domain Eukaryota; kingdom Metazoa; phylum Arthropoda; class Insecta; order Phasmatodea; family Timematidae; genus Timema; species Timema bartmani. Next base: position 151,915 of record CABFWB010001552.1, read on the forward strand.
CTTATATTAGAAATTTAGGGTCATATTTATAGTGAGTGAGCCTCTCAAATTATCATTCACTTGGACTCTCTCTAATATACAGTTCATCTTTCTAATCCTTGGTAAGACTAATAAAAAGCTAGAAAAAATCTTGCAATTAGGTAGGAAATTACTGGAGTTTGATTACATTTTTTAAGCGTTTTAAGTTAGCTGAATTTAAAAAATATTTCACAAGAAGACGCTTATTTTGATTTTCAGAAGTATTCATTCACTTTTATTTCCTCTTAAGGTCACACACAGCCCTTATTAGAATGTTAATAGTTGTAGTAAGAAAATTGCCAGAAATAAATGAAAAATATATTTCACAAAACATAAGTGGTTCATTGGCTCACTGAAATGATGGGTTGGAGGTCTCAATTTCCATCATCATGGTTAATGTTTTATCATTTATATTTTAACTGGCTTCGGTGGCCGCGTGGTCTAACTCTTGTGTGAGACTAGACTGCTGAAGACGGGGAGATCATGGTTTGATCCCGGTCGGGTGCACTGAGGGTGGTTTTTTCCTAAATAGTTTTCCATTCTCCTTCCACATAAATGTGGGTGCACTTAATCTCAAACCCTTCTAATCCCTAAACAATTAGTGTAATTAGTACATAGGCGTATGAACCAAATGGGTAGTAAGATGCGGTGCTATAAAATATATATATTAGTTTAAAAGGAAACTGTTTATTATATGTCGAAAGGAGGATTAAATGGCAAGGCTACACCTATCATAAATATGTACATCCCAAAGTCAATTTTTTTAAATTATCACAGTCATTTGGGGGCTTTTTGGACCCTGAATATAGTAAAACACTGACTAGACTATTGCCAGAGATTAATCATTACCATTGGGGGTTGGTATACTTGGAAGCTGGGCAAGCAGCCTTGAATATATATAAATTTTTTTTGCAATAAATTCTTTGGAGCATAATTTAAGTCAAAATAAACTATAAATCATGAACTAATTTCAAGATGAACATTTTGGGAGTAAAGCAAAAAAAAACATAAAAATAAACTAACTTAAATTAAGACTTATTATAAAATTACTGAAAGTAAGATGTGGAAGATCATCTGTTGGTCTACCAGTTTTAACAATTTCACTTTTAAAAGCAAAGTCTTGAAAAGTTAAAAATTTCGCTAATAATTTACTAACTGCACACATATTGAAAATATAAATCCATATTAGATTAAAATAAATATGATAAATAAAATAAAATAT